>CAEFZP010000347.1:0-254427 GCA_903064625.1 Mallotus villosus
TTCATTTGTGTTTTTCATGTGTTTTGGGGGGTTGTGGGCAGAGGAGGGTATAATTGTGTATGCATAGAAATATAAAAGGCACATTTGTTCTCTTTTAGTGATGTATGTAAAAGTGAGATCGTGATCTTTTTGATCATGATCGGATAGTCTTCAATAAGGTCATGCACATTTCTCATGCAATTTCCATCCCCAGAGAGACTTAGAAGTCCAACTCTTTTCAACTTCCCTGCCCCTATCAAACTCCTAAGACAGTGGCAGCCAGTTTGATTAATAAATCATAATAGTTTTCCCATGACAAAGACCCAGTGGACACAGTAGAACTATGGGAAAACGGTTGTTAACTTTGACATAGGAATCTCCAACCAAGTTTGTTTCATGTTTCTTCCTATCTCCTCAAATATTAACACTTTGATATCAATTTAATGAGCAATCAATTCCTAAGCAAGTTGCTCTGCTGCTGTATACAGCCAGACTAAACCACAGCAACCGCAGTCACTGTAAAAGGTGCAACATTCACCAAATATTTCTCTGAATATTTCATGTATGGAGTTTGACGCCCTAAGATCTTGCTTGAATCTCTCACAAAGAACAAAATGCATCTCAGAATTTGTCAGGGAATCTTTTGTTGAGCTGAAACGCAATGATAAGGTCAGATCCACATGAGAACAGTGGCATTTTAAACAGGGGTTTGAAGTCAAACCTATGCAAGGCATTCTACTGAGCCATGCAGGCTGGCAGCCTCGTAGAGCGGGCGTTAGCAGGATGCTCAGTGGGCTGCAGTGGGACGGAAAACCGTAGGCTCTGGGCTGCTGTCGGTCGTCTGCACTTATTCCAATGCTGCGACTTAATGACTATCCATGGTGTGTGTGCATGTGTGTTTGTGTAAGTGTGTAGATGTACCCCATACACGTGTTTGTGTGTACGTGTGAGAGTGTGTGCGTACGAGCATGTGTTTGTGCGTGTTTGAGTGTTTGTGTAGGGACCGCTCATACCCTGTAGCCTGTTCTCTGTGCTGAATGCATGTATCTCACTGAATAATGCTTGAGGACACAATCTCTATGCATAATATCATCATAGGGAAAAAATAAATAATATGCAGCTCCGGTCTGTGTCAAACACTCCACTTTTTAACAAGGAAGATGACAGGTCACATGAAGTACGTGAGAAGGACAATCTTCCTCCCTCTCACTTAAGTCGGTAAGCTAAGACAACGGAGTTTACCGTACATGCCAACAATTTCTAATTGCGCTCCTTTCCCACAGATCCCGTGCATTTGTGTGACCAAATTCCTTGTGTGCTAATTAGGCACGGAATATCAGTGTAGCCCCTCCTGACAGGTGCTGCTGGCCTGCCAGGGTCACACCGAGGGAGCTGCACTCGCAGCAGTAAAAATAAGAAGACTGAAGAATAACAAGAGACAAGATGTGTTAATTTCAGCTTCCATCTGTTATTACATAAGCATTGCCAATGTCTACGTATTCAGGAAGAAAGCGAGAAACAAAGAGAGAGAGAGAGAGAGAGATGGAGATACGGAGAGGGAGAGAGAAAAAGAGAGTTAAAAGAAATGATACAACAACAAGCAGAACAACTACTACTGTATAAGCCCCTTGAGATAGTCCAAATTAGTAGTGTGAAAGATTCAGCGCAGTGTGTTTAAGAACAGTAAAATATTTCCTGCCCCACTTTTAGTGCTATCTTTAAGTAGAAATATACACGCTCACATATGTAATGCATCAATGTAATGTCAATGTTCTTGGCCTTTTTAAAGCAGGGCATATGAAAACTCAAAGGCGCACCACTATAATATGACTGATATGACACAAAACCACGCTACGTTTCTTTACTCTGGGTTGTATTTTCAAATTTTTCATGTTTAGTGATGGTGAACTTCATTGTGACATTATTTGCAGTGGTGTAATGATTTTTATCTCTGTGTCTCACTCCAATTCTATGAAGCAGTTCTGTGGGTATAGGCTACTACAGTCAGAGTATGAAAACCGAGATGATGAATGTTTTGTTCCACCCAACGTTAAACATCTCCTCCTCCTGTGTCTGTAATGCAGATTGAGGAACAAAAGGGCACTGCTTGCATTGTGAGACAAAAAAACAACGACCTGAGGACTGACCGCTGATGGAATCGAATCTGCGACGTGAACAGGATCTTTCTACGACTGAGGAGCGGCGGCTGTTGACGCTCTCAAAGGCTGAGCCAAGCGTATTTGGCAGTGGAGACCCACTGTGAAATCTAGGTGGCACTCCTTTCCTTGCAAGGTTTTGCCGTGTCAACACGGCAAGCCACTGATCGTTAAATGATAGGTGCAGCAGACAGGAACCCCTCATTGTTTTTCCAAGTGGAAAGAGAAGAGCGGGATAAATATCTCACATACTTTTGTCCATCTCGCATGGACAGTTCAACTTGTTTCCCAGGATGGAGGATGGTATTTTTCAGTGCGCAAGCAGCCAAAATACACACCACTCGGACCATAGATCTTAGCTGCGTTTCATCGCTGCTTCACTCCTACGGTGAAGGCGTAGGAAGATGTGGTATACTTTAGATTGGTAAAACTAAACAGTCAATACCCAGCCTTTGACAACCACGGAGGCCTCGAGCCATCCTGTCTCCCACAGAGTTGGGGATGGTGTGGGAATGCACATTCTAATTGTTTGTTCAATTATTTTTCTTGGATACGGCACCTGCACTTCTCCAAGCGAACTCCTGAGAGAATCTCACAATTAATGTCTTTGCAGCTACAGGGCCTGCCTAAACACTTGAAAGTGAACCCAGAGGGCGAGACAGATAAATACCTTTTAGTGCTCAAGGTAACAAGCAGGGTGACAGTGAAAAACCTCACTGGGAGCAATTTCCCCTTTTATTTATCTTCCGATTTGACCCTTTCTTGACAAGGTTCCAGAGGTCCTGTCAGGCTTATTACAATATCCTTCCTCTGGTTTAATCGCGAGTCATTACAAACGTTTATATGCAGGAGGAGGCAGATGGGAGGCTACACTGCTGCCACTGGATGGGCTCTGATGGCCCTGAAACATTCGTAATTTTGGACATGTCATAAATAAGTAGCACAGAAGATAACGTAAATTACAAAAGGCGTTTTTTGACCTACTCTGGAATCAATAGCAGTCTAAAGTTTGGATCAGGGATGAAGAAATGTGTTCCGTTTTTCAATCCTCTTGTTATGTTCAAATTTACTAGCATCTTTTATCTTTGGGGTCAATTTGATTCCAGCAATTTAATTGCTAAATATGTTTGTCAGGTACTTTATGTGTCTTAGTTGAGTACCTAAATATACCTTCAAATAAAACATTTATATTCTTCCATCCCCCTCATACATCCAGGATACCTATGATGCGTCTATGGAAAAATATGCAAATCACCATCAAATATCTAATTAGATGAGAGGTATGGTTAAAGAGGTACGAGGGTCCAGAGAGTTCAAGAATTGACTATGACATTATTACACGTTTAGTTTAGTAGAATGGCTATTACTAGTAAAAACAAAATACATTGCATTAAAACAGTCATAGCATTAAAATGATTAACAACCAGCTTACAATTATATATTTTGTTTTATTGAATAATTTTATGGTGAAATGAAGTTTCATTACCAAATACAATTTCAGCTTGTTCATGTTTGTGTCTAGCCAGTATTTAGCAGTCTTCTTTTACTTGCTAAAATTTGACCTACAATAACTACAATGAGGTGGGCATTCTGCAAATTCAAGCAAGAGTTCTAGCATCTTAAGAGTCACAAAAGCAAAAATCAGAAGGATGTCACAACAGCTGAAAGTGTCAGTCACAGAATTAGAACTTTTTTTCTAGTTCCCAGGCAGTGCAGCTGCCTAAATGAGGAGGATTAAGTTAACACCCTGCTTAGAGGAAGAGCAGGGCAGGATTAGGGCACTGGGCTTGGACATAGCAACCATTCAAGCAAGGGCCGCAGCTTTTAAAAGGGAAAAAAGGCAGTCGTGCACAGCTCTCACTGGGACTTGCATTCGGGTTGCCTGAACAAATACATTGACAAGTGTAGCAGTGCTCTACAACATGGAAAACCATGTACGCAGACAGAAGAAAAAGCACAGGCAAACAGAGACACACAGACAATCACAAGCTCTTCCACTCGTTCTGTCTCTTTTTATCTCTTCCTCTCTCTTTTCTCCCTCTCATTCTCTCTCTTTCTCAGTCTGTGTCTGAAGAAAACAGTGAAGGAAAAGACAGGTGGCCATATCCCACGTTGGAAAAAGACAGGAAAAAAAGACAACACCTGCTTCTGAAACCCAACCCAGGTATTCCATCACATTCCAGAACTGTTCCTCATAGGTTACACTGTGTAGGCTGTTCACACGGTCTTCATATTCAGCCTTTGCTGTAAATCATTTTACTCTGGGCATTCAAACCATTGGCATAGCATGCAGATCATGTTGTCATCTTTAAAAAATCCTTCTGACAGATTTAAAAAGGAAACAATCAAAGTTTATTCTACATTTTTTTTGCAGTATTTCATCAGCATCTTCTAGCCATCTCTAAATGATCGGTCGTGTTTAATAATGTATTTCAGCTAAATGTGAAATGGTACGGTAAGAGCTGAGACACGGAGCAGGCTCCAGTCATGTCAGTTCCATTAGATTGTGGGCACCATGACACTACTGTGGATGGGCCAGTGATAGATGCCGTTTTGTCTTCTCCAGTCAAGTCAAACGTCCTGGTCAGAGGACAACTGTAATTGCTTGGACAGGTGACACATATGTGCAAACAGGAATATGGTGGGAAGACTGCTTGGATCATATGCCCTGTATTTCACTTGCCTGAACAGAGGGAAGGTCCATTCTAATCCTCCATTCTTCATGTGTTTGGATTTGATTGCTGGATACAGTAATTTTCTGTCTAATACTTGCATAACGTAACCAAATATTACCTATTTTTCTCAACTCAACAACAGGGTATAGTGTTGTAAGGTGGCAATTTAATTTCTCTGAAGATGTTGTGGAATCTCTGTTGAAGACTCCACAGAAGTTCAACACATTTTGAATGAAGTTCTTTATGTGACAAAATTAGCATATTTTCCTGCAAACAGAACGAGTCCTGTAGGTGGATCATTAGTGTCTTTTCAACATAATCCCACAATGCCACATTTTCTTTTACCCTTACTATTTCAAAGACAGCAGTGTGTTGTTGGAATCCCTTGTTGTTTATTAGTTGGGGTGCGAGTGATGGAAGCTCAAGACACAATCCCAGTCCTTCAGTGATTCTCTAAAGCGTGGACTGTTTCGACTGTTTCAATGCTACTGAGCCGACATAGCTTGGGATATTTTTCCCTCAACTAACAGAAAAGGCCCATAGGCCAAGCGTAAGATGCTGTACTGTTTTAACCCAGGGGATGTAGTATCCAATTGTGTTTGTCAAGGTTTCGATTCATCATGTCATGGGGCCTTAATGTACTCCACACACATCCTTTTGCATGCTCTAAGTATTTTCTGTTCAACTTAGACAGTCACTGTGAAAACACACATAAGAACTCTTTCGCAAACACTCCTTGCTCACAATTCTCGGCAATCCTCCAGAGTCAAAAATGTTCCCCTCTCTGTCTTTATCTTGTGGTAAATGTTGACAGACCAGTGAACCTTGATGTCAGCCATGACAGGCTTATGGCTATTTTGTAAAGTGAGGGGGAAAAACAACAGGCCTCTAGTGTGGTGGTTAGCTATCATGGATGCATGGCTCTGAGAGAGAGGCCTCCTGACTAGCCATCTCTGAGAGACACGTACAGTAACTAACACTGAAGCAGCCTAGGACCTTTGGGGGAGGGTGGGGGCATCATCTTATTTTTTTTATGCTGCCTGGTTTTCCAACTGCTTGGGGGGGGCGGGCATATATATATATATATTTATATGATTTTTTTTCAACTCTGCCTGGGTGCCCCCTGAATCTAATAAGGGGTCTTCAGCGGATCACCATTGATGGGTTAGACATGGAGCCCCAGCAGGCCTTTTAAAATGTGTTCAACTAGCTAACCCTTTCGTGCAATTGAATTCAGATCAGCGGGGTTCATTTCTGAATGAAGATATGTATGAATTTACACTGCGTTGACTTTCTGCAGTAGCACCTGGATGTCTTTTGACATGAACAACTGGGCCTTTCATGTGAACACTGTTCTTTACGCAAGGCCTTTTTAATATGCTTTCCTTGCTCCTTTTCCCCCTGCCTTCCTGTGGGAACCTCATTTGTGAAGTGCCGTTTCCCAGACAGGCTCATCTAGGGCACGTTTGAAAAGCTGTTACATGACAAAACATAAAGACAGCACACACAAAGGTGAGGGCTGACAATGAAGTGCAACCCTTCTGGGGTCCCGACCTGCCTCAGTGTTACAGTTTGATGATGACAGTGACATCCTTTGAGGATGTTGTCATCTAGGATCTGAGGAACAATGCATGTGGCAGGATTTCAGGGTAAAAGGGGTCGGGAAATAAATGCTTTCTTTTTTTTCTATCTTTTTTTTGGAGAGGTATCAAACAAACTGTGTGGGTTTCAGTTTGACTGGGAATAATATGTGCAGTAAGCAGCATGCAGTTTACAGCCAATGAGAAATCTTTCATTGGAGATACATTCTCAAACAGTGACCATCCATAAACTCAACGAGCTTTGATAAGAGTACTCATGAAACAAAACTATTATTGAAGGTGGTCAGAACTGAAGCCGAATTGTTTCTTGATGACAGTAACCAGTAAGGAAGGAACCTGTCTTCACAATGAGTAGGAAAACTACCCGGGGAGGAGAGAGAGAGAAAGAGAAGCAATGAGATGACACATTTATAGATTTGTGGCATCCTTTACTCATGCTGAGCCATTCTTTTCCCAGGGAAGACAAGAACCCCCCCCCCTTATCATGTAAAGTTTTCCCTTTCAGTTCCCATGCAACCACCATGGAAAAAGCAGGTTGTTCTGTTGCTTCTGCTACCATGGCAGATAACATTCACATAACTTACAGTGAGAAGCTCTTGCTCATCACTCCCCGCACTCACATCCTAAAGTAAACCTTTTCTGTCCCACACGTCCATCCTGGCGGTTGTTTTTTCCGATCCTGGGAATTCACTTCACTTTAATTGTTTGACAGAGTTTTCCTGCTTTTATGCCACGCAGAAGGTGCAGATTTCTGAGACATTAATAACATTCCACTTCAGTGATTCCCTGGGGCACAACCTCATTACAGCTTATAGACGGAAAAATAAACTGTCTGTAGAGGTTACATTTCCCGGAATTACATCTCCCAGAATGAGGAGTAAGTAGGTGAAAGTGATAGATTTTTTCATGTCTTATCATTTATAACTAAAGCACATATATATCATATATATCACCAGTAATATTTATGAAAAGTTTCATTATGGTGACGGTTTTGTAAGACTGACTGATGACCAGAGTTGCTGTTTTTAAAGTAAGCACTAGGTGGCAGCACTGTGATTTAATTTTCAACAGTGTATTCATAAAAACGCACAATGTTGTTGTCAGATGTTGTTGTCAGATATGTTTGGAAGATACAAATGTGTCAATTATAACCAGTCAAAGACAAATGACAATGACACATTTCTGAGTTATTTCAGTGTATGGCATGATGGTAAATATCCACTTATTAGCTTTAAACATATTTAAGCCTGCAATCAGTGCATGGCCTAAAACATCACATCTAGTCTCAAGCCTGCATCAAACTGTGAAGCAAATGTGCCTTTCACAACTTATCTTTGAATAACATATTGAGTGAAAAATACTAATTAAAGGCTTTAGAAAAGACGTATTTGAAAGTGTCAAAACATCAGATCAATATAACAGATGATGCTTTACTTATTTTGAAAGATACAGATTTTTTATTATCCTTAAAATGCACGAGATTTGATAAATATTCATAGGTTAACTAATGGACATTCTGATGGAAATTTGAATAAAGCCTAATGAAAATCGATTCTTAGCAAACTTCATTTCATGAACCAAGATGCTTTACATCCATAATGAACCTGCTAAACACTGATCAAAAACAAAAATTTGAGAAATAAATCTTCTTAGACCCATCTTCCCCTTCATCTGCCTTGGCTTTTGTCCCGTATGAGATGGCCAGCATTTAAGGAGGTATGTCTCTTAAATTACAAATTGCTTTTCTGGACTTTGGCTTTCTACGATGGTACGGCATTAGTTGAAACTTTTTCCACAAATATTTAAGCCTAGCATTGACTGACAATGTTGTCAGACCTCAGGATGGGTTTAAACAGTTATTACAAGCATTTCTCTGTCCATGGCACTTTGGATTATTCAAGATTATGTTGTAATCCGTTTAATCCTCATTGCATTAAGATTTCAGTCAAAATTGGGAACAGTGAAGTACCACTCAGCAGCAATGAAGTCTTAAGCATGTTACACGATTGGGGAGCTGTCTTCATTTTCTTTTCTCTTATTTATTTTGCCGAAGAGTCTACATTGTCAATAGACTGAGCAATGGATTCATTTGCTTTTCAGCATTGACAAAGGAGGTGTTTTTTTCAACAAGACATTTCCAATCACCGTGGAGAAAACACACATTTACAGTACCGACCCCGGAGATTCTCTGAAAACTGAAAGTAAGAATCATGCCGGGGTAAACTCAAGCAACATGCTGAGCATGAAAGTTTGTACAAAATTATCCAGCAAGTTTCTGATGAAATGCTTGACTCCTGGGGAGTGCCCTCCTGTTACTTTTCGATCGTAGCCTTGTAGATTGTTCATTGTCAGATTCCACTTGCTATAGTCCTACTGGACTATACACCCTTATCTCTTATCGCTTCATTTCCTACAGTGTTCCAGGAGACTTAATTCTCCTCCTCAAAGCTTGATGAATAAACCACACTGCTAGACTGCATTCTACAGTACAGCGTTCCTCAACCTATAGTACATTGTTATAAGAAAGCACATACAGTGAATGTATAATATTAACAAAGTGTTCCATATTGCAACTGTGTGACCTTCCATGACGGACGTCATGAATTTCCCATGGTTTAGTCTGTGCAGTATAGGATTCCACAAACATTTGTACAGTATGTAGAAATGTGTAAAAACTGATGTAATATTCAACAAATTAAAAGAAGTCAAAGTAATGGGAGGGGAGAAGAGGGAATCCACCACTAGCCAGAGGCACTATCAGATGGCCATGATATACATCAATGAGCAAGTAGTAGGGAGATTAGTTTGATGGGAATTTACCATCAGCCCTAACGTGATTACTGATGCTCTGTTAATCTG
Organism: Mallotus villosus; assembly: GCA_903064625.1. Classification (NCBI taxonomy): domain Eukaryota; kingdom Metazoa; phylum Chordata; class Actinopteri; order Osmeriformes; family Salangidae; genus Mallotus; species Mallotus villosus. The sequence goes on from CAEFZP010000347.1 coordinate 9,271, forward strand.
TATATTTTCACTAAAATGAAGTAAAGAAATAGGCTCCAAGACATATTTTTCTTTGGCCAGTCTCTCAGGGTAACCTTCCTCCACGCAGGGGAAAGTCCTCCAAGCCAAACGGAGGACTGGTGCTGGGTCCTGAGGAAAACCTGAAACTCTACCATATAATATCTCCCTGACCCTGGAAAATAATACACCAAATGGATGAGATCCTAAGTGGAAGAGATCTTGTCTTACTGCTACAGGGCTAAGTGTCTTCTAAACTCATGGTGCTAGCGCTGTAAAAGCTCGACAGCCAGAGTGTGCTGGGCAGGGTGTACTGTGGACCACAGTGGGTCTTGGAAGGACAAAGACACTAAGTCCAGAGCAGTGTAGTTCATGACTGATAGGAGAATGGCTTGGTAGTGTCATGGCAGAAAGTAAAGTATGAACTGTTTTCCAATTCCCCTTGATGCCTTAGGATACCTCGCCTTAGGGAGTGAGTTATGTAGTTTATGATCAAGTAAATTATTCATAAACCATTTCTTATAAGCGTCACAACAAAACACTATATGTTAGTATTTCTGTTTCGCAATGATGCCAAACTGGGTATTTCTTTACATAGCCACTGTGTGTTTTTAAAACTGTACCCTTGAACCAGCAACTTTTTTTAGAGGTCAACGTATTGATGTTTATTTTGTGTTGACATTGCGCAAGAGAAGACCTTGGAGTTTCCCCTAACCACAACTTCAGTCGGGGACCTTGTGTTGAAGGGGAAAGTAGGTTACAGTTTGCTTTTAGGACATGTAACCCCCCCCGACCCTGGCTTGGTTCCTAATCCCACTGCTGGCAAGCCCCTATCCCTGAGCACAGTGACGGCCTGGCCTCTAGGACACAACCACCGGTCAAAGTGCACAGGCAGCCTAGAGTGGCTTTCACATAGAGGCACACTCAAACAGCATCCTAGCCCTGTACAGACATGGCATGCTTGTCGCTGGATGCAGACGTAAAGGCTGGTCCCGACCGCCATCCGCTCATGACCAACCTCCATTTTGGAGACGCTGTCGCTCCCGATGACTCTCTGTGCGGCTTGTGAGCGCGAACCAGTTTGAGGAGCTTCAGAGCTGCGCAGAGCTGGCGAGACCCCTGTTTGTCTGCAGGATGACCTCTTTCCTGAGTTTAATTACACAGGGAAGGGAACACGCTTAAAAGAAATGCCTAGACACACTCGAAAAACGCCTGAGAAGATTCTCTGGAATGACACCAGCCTGTGAGGTATACAGTCAGAGTATACACTCAGGTTATATTTCAATGTTTTGTTTGAACTCTATTTCCAATGTCCAGAGAGGCTTTCAGGGAACACTGTCTTAAAATGTTGATGTTACTGCCAATGTGCTAGTGTTTCTTTAGTTTACATGGCTCTCAGTATACACATGCCAAAACACAGGAATATTTTGTCAATAGACATATACAAAACACTTTTTAGGCAGTACAAGAGAGCACGAGAGAGTGTCCAATGTTTTAAAGAGGTTCACTCTTTGATAAAAACAATGGGCAGTGAAATCCCTCTTGAGAAGAAATATCCACTTTTGCTTTTGGTCCCAGGACGAGTGTTTACACTCGCTCAGCTGCAGTCCTCAGACCTACCTCACTATAAACCTGCCCAGCAGTACAAATAAACAGGAAGACCACAGGCACTTGGATACAAGTTACACTCACTATTCACAAAGTACTGTATTTATTGAAGCCACTGTGGTGTAGTTCAAAAAAAAGAGAATCTGGTTATGTGATACTCCACTTAGGTGCCATCTGAAAGCCCCATAACCTTTTATAGTTGTCCCTGTTTATAGTTCATGAAAGTAAAGAAAAACTGTGATATAACTTGAGAGACAATTCATTTTTCTCATGGTAGACATTGTATCTTTAAAGTATTCTGAATTAGATGAAACACCTTTTACAACATATCAAGAAATAGTTTTTTTCTTTATGTTTAACAATCTGTACAGTACAGTATAATTTTCTATGAAACATAATTTAATTCAGTAAAACCCTGCAATGTCACAAAAAATATTTGTGTTCCTCAAAACATAATTCACACTTAATTTCTTCTCTTGAGCTGTAATCTCCCATGAAATTAAAATTCCACAGCACACATCCAAAGAAAATGTGCGATCCGAACACTTACTGTACGTGAAATATGTTTTCTTCTGTTAATTTGATCTCAGCTCTTAAATATTAAACAATGGTTTGTACGCCAGCTGATATTGTCATTTTGATATGTTCCCTGTGATAACTTCACGTTGCACTTAAAGAAATAGCAACCAAAAAAACTGCAGAGGTAAAAAATAAGAGAAAAGTAGCTCTGTCACAACCCATGATTTGTATAAGCAACTTGATTAATGCTATGACAGAAAAAATATTCTTTAAAGTTTAGGTTTCTATTCATTTTGGGTGCTGACATTACAGATGTCGGCGGAAGTCATAAAGACATGTAGCTCAGGGAGATATTATAGAGATTAGAGGGCTCTATACATTTCAAAACCATATGCATTCTGGTACTTAAAAACCACAGCTGACAGTTGGTACAGTGATAGATTTAGTGATGAATTGATAATTGCCCATTTTCAAAGATAGAGTTACGGTACATGAGAAACCTGCTGGAGCGTTGTCATGTGGTACACATTTCACAGAGCGTTCCAGAATTATTTAAAAGCGACCAATCAATAAAAACACCAATGTACATAATCCTGCAGAAAAATCCCCAAAGAATGTCACTATGTCGACATCAAAATAAGCCATAAATATACATTTGATACAATGCTTCATAAATCCATTTGCAGTCATGCATTCTCTTGAAAGGCCTGTGACCTGGAGGTTTGTGATTTATAAGACTGCTTGGACAACCCAGCTTTGCTGTGAGGCAATGGGAAATATTTTAGAATTAAATAAACACCAGGAAAAAGCGTAGAAAATACACTACTTTTGCAATATAAACAGGATTTTCGTATAAACTGTGTATACATGCCCTTGAGTTCAGCTGGAGCTCTTTAGATTTTTGCTCACTAATATTGCAAACAGCATTGAGGTTGATATCACTCACTCTGATCCTAAAGTAAATACTATCCATGATTTCATAAAGGTAACAATTGAGGTTGTGTACAACATGATTGAACTGTCTAATTTACACAAAAAACTCCATAGGACTATGCTCAAATATTTATATTTCTTTCTGTATAAATATAACACATATATTCACAGCTTTGGCATTGTTTTGGCGGGAGGTAGAGCCCTAGTTACTTCATAAATGAGTTTCTGACAGGTGGTGATACAAAAATTGAGAGAGTAAGGTAAATATTACCGTAAACTAGAACAGCATGACCATCATGGTTCCTGCTTCGAGGCAAATTTCCTAATATCATCTACTATATATGTGTCTACAAATCTTGTTTGCAGCACCTCCGTTATACAGTCTGCCAGTTAACAGACAGCCCTTATTTCTCAGAAAGATTCCAAAGACTACACATGTGAGTTCATCTCAAGCTTTCACCAATTATTTCAGCATTTCCAAAGTAAAGTTATATTTTCTGCTTGCACATGTTCCTGTGTGCCTGTGTGCCTGTGTGCATGTGTGCCTGTGTGTGTGTGTGTGGGTGTGTGTTTCTGTGTGCGCACTTGTAAAAACCACACAAACCCATCATGAGCAGCCATCCTTTCCCCCGCTGCACGGTATGTACTGTCCTATGGACTGGAAGGAAACAGACATAAATGAGCGTGGGCAGAAGACTAGGGCCTGACACACGTTTCATGGTGCCTGGTCCCCATAATGAACAGGGCTGAAAGTGACTTAAAACGTGCGGCTGGTGGACCTTTCACTAAGGAGAGATCAATAGAGGGGAGGCTTTGATAATTGCTCCGTGCTTCATTAAAAGCGTGGCGAGCTCATCGAGGATGGCCCCCCCTCTCCGCCGACAGGGCCACATCACAGCCCAGCGGATTAAAATCATATACTTAAACTTCTCACCATACTGGTAAACATTCTGATTGGCTTTGGGAAAGAGATGAGCTCCAAACCTTGGTATCAAAGCCAGCTAATTTGCCAGTTTGGAATCTGACAGCACCAGAAAGGGAGGAACCTACAGAGGCTACCATTCGCGTTGTCAACTTAACCACTACGTGACGATTCAAAGCGGGACCTGGACATGGCTATTGATCCTGCATGCGGTCCATGTTCCGGAAGATGTTGTCTACACCTCATTCGGTGTCTCAGATTTGTGTCTCACACCAGAGAAGACCAATTTCAGCCAGTTTTATGTATATGGAGTTCAAACCTTGAATTTAGATTACATATTAAGAAAATCTAATACCATATAGTCTGTGAGTGAAATGAGGTTCATTTATTTAGAGAGAACCTCTTATGAGGTGCTAATGCCCTGAGTGTTGCGGTTAATAACCCCAAGAAAACATCAGTGGCATTAGCAAACACGAATATGTATGATCCCAAAAGCAAGAAATAGCAGGCCTTCTTCCCCGGTAATGCAAAACTTCATACTTAAGACTGAAGCGGCTTGACAAGCCAAAATGTAATGTCAGATATCGATCTGTGGTCAGAGCTTCAGTGTCAGCCCCATTGACATTCTCTCATCTTACGAACGAGGGAACTTATTATATCTGTTTACCCTGGCAGCATCGTGTGGATGTGCCAGGAATACATGTCTTGCAGACACCCAGGTTGATATCCTCACTTTTCTGGGAATGACTGTAACGGATCTACATACAGGACATGTTAGCGAGGTTGTTGACTGTAAGCACAGAGGTGATTGATCATTCATGCCCTCCCCATCTCTCTCCATGCTCCCCTTTCACGGTGACCCATCTAAATGGCTGTGCATCCCCGTGAGTGTTTCCGAACGATCGAGCCAACAGTCGAACAGCGGTGTTCAACATCTTAGCATATGCCTCGACTCCCCTGCTACCTCTTCTCAGCACCACGGCAGAGTATTGACTCACCTCGTGTTGTGAACAACACCTAAACAGCTTTTCATGCATGCGTGCGCTTCTCATGCGCGTTCTTTTTTCTTCTTCTAGGTTTACAGATCTCAGTAAGCGTACATGACTCTGTGTTAGGTGACAAGTGCCCTGCTCACGGTGACACAAACAAACACACACACACACACACACACATATACTGAGCCCTGAGCCCCAGTCCCCCGTACAAAAACAGGGTGGTAGTGGTGGATGATGTTGTGGAGGAATGTCCCCGGCCCGTCGGCCACGGTAGGGGTTATTGATTGTGACGTGCGCTTGCAGTGCACCTTCCCAGTCGCCTGTCAGGCAGATGCAGGCTGGCAGGTCCAGCCCACCCCTGACAGCTCCCACACAGCAGGGAGGTTGAGGGGGACACGTTGTCAGACGCCTGGCCCCTTGTTTCTCCCAGCCCGCAATGTCACGGCAGACAGCTCGCGGGCTCACTCTCCTCGCCCCTGCCTGCCCACAGAGGTGAGCCGGCGATGTTTTGGAGTGTTCTGTTGCTACAAGGTGAGTTGGGCTGCCTCCCCGGGTTAGCTTCTGTGTGAGGATACCCAGGTCTGTCACAACGGATCTTTTTTTTCCCCTTCTCTCATCCCCCCAGTCCCTCCCTCCACACTCGTCCCTTTCCCTTCTCGGTGGATAGCCCCTGGATAAGGATGAACCGTTTCACTCTCAGCCCAGCATTACTGTCTGTTTTCACTGCGGCGTTTAGGAGACATATCTCCCCTAAATAGCTTGTTTAACGCTAGCGTTTCCAGAAGGTGTCTCCTCCTCCACCCCCCACACCCCCCCCTTCTCTCTCTCGACAGCAGAGACAGGTAATGAATTTGTTCATGGCTTCAGGGGGAACATGACTGCACGGGTGTGCGACTGTGAAATTACCTGACACGGCTTCAACAGCGCACGGTGCTTCCTCAACTCTCCCAGCTGTAGAGTTTTGTGCAGGCTTTGAGAGAACTCCTTTCCAACGTCTAATAACAACAACAAAAAATAGATGATAACAAAATAGATAAACATCATTAGAAAGGTGGACTGGGCTGTGTTGGAAAGTGAACATGTGTTCAGGGAAGCCAAAATGCTAAATGGATTATAAATCCTAATCACAGAGGTCCTCAAAGGGTTACAGACAATAAGCTCTGTATCTAGATCCATTCATCTTGGGGAGGAAATGATTAAATCCAATCCAGTTTGATAGAATCTGTCCTGTCCATATCTGCTGCTTGTGAATTATTTGCCTGATAAAAGCAGCAGTTTCCTGCCCTCTTCCATTCTTCACTGGGAGGGTACCGACCGTTCGAAAAATGACGGCAGGAGGCCAACATAATCTGGGCTCAGTCCTAGCCGTGGCAGTAAGCTTACAGTTTGGTTTAAACAACAAAAGAACTATGTGAACCCATGTATGCACTGCACTGCACTGCTGTATGTACTCTGTGAACAGAAAGTAGAGTTCCAACTTCTAAAATAACTACAACTTTGTCTGAGGTTTGGATGTGGGTTGCTAAATAAGGGAAACAATTCATATTAATCTCCTATTACGATGCAGATTTTCTCTACTACTTCTGAGCGTAAAACAGTCTGGCCTCCGGGGCCCAGGAAGTGTTGTCTCTTCCCCGGGGTAGTGACCGCTGACTAACCTACTATTAAGGAGGGACAAACTCGTCTTCCTCTAATAAGGAAACTGAAAGTGCAAACAGTAAATACTGAGACTCCAAGGACTGCAGTCTTGCTCCCATTTAGACTTTAGACGCATGAACTCTTCAGAACAAGCAAGTCATCATTCTGGAACGTTCTGCTGTTAGATACATAAACCATCTATTTCCCCAAATGTTCTAATATAAGCATAGGCTAATGTAACAGTTCAAACATTAGAGCCTAATTTCAAATGTTTTTGCAGGCTGATTTCAAATGATTTGGCAGGCTGATTCAGACAGAATTCAGTACATGTTTATGAGTAGTGCCCCTTTAATTGGTTATCTTCAGACAGAGTAAAACATATTATTTAAGCACATTTTAAGAACACACCCCCAAAAAATTCTGCATCTAGACATTGAGGTAGATGGTGTGAATGGGTTCTTTTGAACACTCCCTAATCCAACTTCCATCAGTTTACCAATCATTTGTTTTTGGTCAATAAGGAGTCATTTCTCCCAGTGATATAACTCAAGAGGCCACTCTCACTGCCCTGCTTGCACATTCCACTGAAGGCCGTAAACGTGAATAATGTGTGAGTCTCAATTCGATTCACGTCCCTGCCTAGCATTTCAAAAGACACTTAATTTCATACTTGTTTACGCCTCTCTCCGGAGATCTAAAGTTCAAAATCGCATGCATTTTTAATTCTAAATTAAGCCAGGGAAATGCTCATGTTCACTTCACTACATTTGACAAACATGACCTCCCCATGCTGGGTTCTAGGATTACTGTATGATGAACAAAAGTATACGCACACCAGATACAGGGCTTAAGGCTACTGGGGACGAGATTATAACATTTTACCCTCTCAAGAAGATAGGACAGACACTACCATCAAGAATGTGCATAAGAAGAAAAAACCTCAAGGTCTTTTTTGGCCGAGGATAACATAAGTCATGAATTTAGAAAGCTTTGAAACACAAACACTGCTTAGGGTTGTGAGCGTGCTTTGAAAACTTTAATTATACCTTTCACTGCTGATGTGCAAATAATCCCTCAATACAAATACTGATATTTACAGCTTGTCTCAAATATGTCCACCCAAGTACATATTTTCTGGACTGAGAAAGAAATATAGAGTGCAAAATAACAAAGAATTAGAAGACAGTCCCATACCTTATCTAAGGATAAGCTCCCATTAGAAAATCCACCACACTGCAAACAATAAGTAGAAATAACAAAGTGATATATCTAACCACACCCAGCCTCAATTAGCTGCCAATGCCGAAGGTTAATATAACATTTCATGGGGGAAAATCCTGAATCGTGTGACCACAAACCCTGGAGAAGGTCAACCCCTTATCTAACACTGAAAATGATTTGTCTGACTGCTGTTTCTGAGTCCTGTCCTCAGTCATGATTTTGATGCACACAGCATACTATGTCGAAATACTTTTCCAGTGTTTTTATTTTTGATTCATTTTTTACTTTTAAATAGATAGTTTCACATTTTGTCAAACGTTGATCCCTTCTGATGCATTAAAAATTACACTAAAGAGTCCCTAGAGAGTCCTTAGTTTCATTGGAGATTATATTTACACAGCCAACTGTAAAGTACTATGTGCTTTCTGTCATTAAGCCTCAAACCACTGTGGTCATTCAATTCAGAGGCACAGTCGGATTCATGTTCACAAGCCAGAAGAAACTAAACATCCCCTGGCCACGGAGCTGAGTCTGAGGGTCTGAGGGTCTGAGGGTGGCACCAGACAGCCCCAGGATGTCCCCCTCTCCACTGCTCGGAAACAGACGCGTCAGTGCGCTGCACTTTATGATGTTTACAGGGATGTTTGAGGCAAGGTGACAGAGTAATATACAAGAAACATTCAGTAATTTCCAAAGAGCTTTAGGTGGAATTATTTGGGGAAACGATCACTGCTTACCTAACTCACTGAGGGGTGAAGCCCTTACTGCTCTCCTGAGGAATAGCTCCCAAGCACAGAAAAATGCACTCTGACAATCTCACATTCCCTCAAGGGGTGGATGCCAAAAACCACAATATTTCTTCTGAAAGCTCTTTTACCAAAGATGCTAAGGATTAAGAAGGGAAAACACTGCAGGACACTGCTGTGTCACCTACCATTAAACAGCCCTAATCTTTCTGGTAAGAGATCCCTGCACAAAATAGGTCAGGCTGGGGAAGCTGGAAAGGAAGTGGATTTGATTTCCCCATACCCCCCCCTCTACAACCCCCCTACCCATACCCCTAACACAGCTCCTGTCGGTGCTTATGCCGACAGTTAAGATGGGGTTATTCTTACGCTGCAAGGCTTGGCTGCCTGTGTCAGGGGTACTGGGAAGGCAGAAGAGGGCGGTGGGATGAGGGGGTTTTGAGGTGAACTATCCACCTGTCTAGGAGGGGATGACGTGGGCCGCAGTGGCTGGGGTTAGGTTGCAAACAAAGACCCCCATTCCACACCACCAACCAGGTCCTTCGCTCTAATCTTCTACCCTGTATAAATAAGTGCCCTCACACTACTTTAAAATATCAATTCAGTCATGATTAGGCAAGAGTTTTTTTTTACAAAAATAACTGCAGGAAATGCCCATAAAATATGTATTTGGTGTCAAAGTTGCACTAGTTGCAGTACAAAATATGAAGATTTTCACCATCATAGCAAATAAATGTCTGAACCATTATCTGTTCAAGCAAAATAAATCAACTCTGAGATGGTATAACAGTATGAATCTGAACACGCAGAATCTACATGACATTAAGAACATTCGGTATCTCTGGTATGATAAAATGAAAGATGATGACAGCTTGTAACCTTTAGTGGACAGTGGGTGAGAGGGTGTCTCGTAATGATGTGTATCGCTGTCAAGAAGGGGATGTTTAGTGTGTGTCGTCTGTTGTACAAAGTGATAGTCAAAGACTCTATCTTGCTCTGTGGAACACCAAACAAACAATGGGCTGGAAATCAGCAGCTGTGAGATACACATACACATTTCCAAGCTTCTTTCTGTGAATTATTTATGAGCTCCAAACCCCCCAAAAATGGCCCAAGCGATGGCAAACATTAGAGACATGCAGCGTAATCGTGCGGGAGAAAGAGAAATCAAATAAAAAGTTGTCTCCCTCAGCCTAAAGAACTGTAAGTATTTGTTTGAAGAGAACTAGACCTACGGAAAAGAAAACACAAAAAGGATATGTACGGGGACGATAACCCTACGTTTGAGACAGAGTGATCCCAAACACGATGCCCCACATCAGGGGTGTCACAGGGGCCACCATCGACATTTTGAGACAGCGTGAGTTCCGCCGTTATTACCACCATGTTCAGAGACCTCTAACGACTGCATAATCCACGGAGCGTGTCAGCGTTTACAGCACCTCCATGTTTGTCCTTCCTAACACGAGAATGCCCAACTCCCGCACCACCCACATAGCAGGAACACGAGCTCCCCTCATAGAGCTGTTGTCTTTCGGCGAGTGTTTGTGCAACTGCCAAATAGAGTCCTACAGTCTCTCCACAGTGCAAGCAAAGGCCTGGCATGAATCCCTTTTCACAGGAGGCATCACCCCCAGGGAACTATAATGAACCAAATATCTCACAGAGAGGGAGACAGAGTGAGAGAGAGAGAGAGAGAGAGAGAGAGAGAGAGAGAGAGAGAGAGAGAGAGAGAGGAGAGAGAGAGAGAGAGAGAGAGAGAGAGAGAGAGAGAGATAACTGACTCCACCACAGCTGGGGCTGTGGCACACGCTCATGTTCTGAGCTGAACTAGGCCGGTTCGAGCAACACCAAACTATATAAGATGTATCTGGCCTGTGATGGGCCACATCTGAGCTACTATGAAAGTAAAAACACAAATAATAGGCTTTCGTTCTCCTCTACATACTGGAAAAAAGAATCCTGTGTTGCCATTCATATGGGCTCCTTACTCAGTTCCACAGTAAAAACTAAATAACATTTAAAAACAGTGTGTAATACTAGCAATATTTATTTAATCGCAAATGGGTCATACCACTGGCATTTAGTTGTTCAAGCTAAACCCCTCAATCATCTGACATTGATCAGTTTTTATGTTTTCATTTTAACATAGCATTTGTATCCATGCCGAAATAAAATACATAAAGAAAGATAGAGTACATAGAGTTCAATTTCAGTTTACTTTTGAAATGCATTTTACAGTTAGTGTATAAGTGACGCTCTGAACCATCACCCGCCGTAGTCCCAGAGAAATGCACTGAGCTAAATGAATGTGTTTGTGGTCAGCCAAACATTTCTGCCTCTTTCCACAGTGTTACTCTGCCCTCTACTGTTCCTAAGGCGAACATACCTTGAACAGGATAGAGTTTGCTGCTCAGTGCTTGTGTCTGTGTCTGTGTGTGCTGAGGTCCCTGTCTGTCACTTCTCTCTTCTCCAGCGAGTTCAAGGTCGGAGCCTGGCTATTTCCAGCTCATCTTTTCTTTGATCTGTGTCTCAAAATGACAAGGTAACGCATCTCGGGGGTCAGCTGTATTACAGGAATGCTTACATGGATCGGAAAAGTGAAAATCAATCCTTCCTGACAGTGTCTTCAGGATACTCAGACCTGAACAGGCACTGACTGTCATCTGCCACAAACAAAGCCTCACAAACACACACGCCTACACACACCGTCCCCCAAACGAGCGTGCATATGCACCCACATATAGTATACACCTCAAGCCCTCTCTTCTTCTCGCTGACAATCCCTGTCACTTCATATTAGTGAATGTATCTCCAGTCTTGGCAAGGTATATGAACGGTGTGCCACTCTTTGTGTTCTGTCTACATATGATAGTGGGGAACACATGACAGACAGTGAAAGATGATCCATTTTATGGATCCAAAGTTTGCTGTCATGATAAGAAAAATGTCTGTGATCATCATAAATTGACCATGGATCATGTTGCAAGTATGAGTCATGAACCTGGTCCCTACCTATTAAGAAATAAGCACAACAATGCATCCTTTCTTGTTTAAGGATTTTAATTACCCAATATTTCTGTGGCTAAACAATGCCCGAATTGGCAGCCATTTGACTCCCTTGCAGGTCATTGAGCATTTCCCAGTAGTTAATTACAATGTGGATAGCCTGCCTCTCATTCACCCTCTGAATCATGGTACCAACTGAGGATGGGGGTCTGACAAATGTGTCATCTGCATAATTAGCTAGGAAGCAACATATGAAACATTAAACATGCTTTGTGGCGACGACAATCAAAACATTTCATTTGTTGTCAATTATTCATCACTTTGAAGGTTCTGAAGGGGTTGTTAATATGGAAATAAGCTCAGATGCTAACAAGGTTATAGTATCTGATTTGGGATTTAAATCATTTGAAAACATTTAAAAAAACGTTTCTTTCTTAGGCACTCCTTTCCATATTGCCTAATATTTCACATTTTTCTTTGGTCCCACAATTGAGATATATTTTCTCTTATTCATGAAGGCTTTTTTCAAACTTGATTTTATGAAAACAAGCCCTTTATCCAAAGTGTACCGCCTTTGATGAAAACCTTTGATAACTAGAAGTTATTGTCCATTTTTCTTGGATTCAAGCCAGCTTGAAACTATTTCAAATTAGTATGCAAAACACAGACTAATGTGTACCACATAAGGGCATGTAAGTTGCTATTCAAAGTGTACTTTACAATATGAATCAACCAATTCCTTTGTGTCTTTACCTGCTAAATTCAGAATATGGTTGTACGATGCCTTTGCAGTGGGTACATAACGTAGCTATTGTACAGTGTAAATATAATTTAGTGTCCTGTAACCCAAATCAAATTCCTTGTGAGTAAGCACACTTGGTTTACAAAGTTCTTTCTGATTCTGATTTTGAAACGAATGAAAGAAACTAAGTGTATGTACAGTACTGTAAGTTTATACACCTGTGAGATAAAAAAGAAGTTAAACAATCAGAACTGGGAAACGGTTATTCATCCATACACAGGATTATGATAAGGTATGAGTTCCAGAAGTACCAGTGTCAAAAGCAAACACAAATGTAAAGAACTTAATCCAAAAACATGTCGTTCCTGAGTCAAGGTCATCAGAGACCTGCCAGAGGGGATGGTCACTTAAGGTCTGTCACCGTCTGTCACGGTCATGGTTTGGTTCCCTTACAATTAATTAATAGGATGAAAGTCCCATACCTCGCATCTGGAGCTACCTTTTCCAACTGTCAAATCAGAGAGACGTGAAGTGTGGAAATAAGCCTGAGGGGGGTGCTATTTAAGGTAATTAAATTTGATGCGTGCAGCTCTCAATTCCTATTACCTGCAGACTCCTCCACTGCTCAGCGCCTAAGGCTGGAGAGCTAAGTTTAACATGCCCTTGCACACAACATAGAAAGGGAGAGAGGGAGAGAGAGAGAGACGGGACAATTTAATGAAAGTGACTATATGAAAGCACCTCACACTGAGGAAGTAGTCAAAAATGTCTGAAATCATTATTTCTCAGGGAAAACTAAACGTGGTTGTGCTGCATTGTGAGTGGAAATGGACATCTTCCCAAACGTCTTCATACTATCCTTTTCAACAGTTCTGTAGACAAGTTCCCATTCATCTAACACTGTAGTTTTGGATTCATTATCTCCTCCACTTCTGTTTCAGCAGAAGTTTCTGCTTCAGTTCCAGACTAATAAGACTCTCCAGATTCACTCCTAGCTACAGTAGTGTTACTTAAGCAGGCCGTCAGATGTTGTGGAAGTTCTGGCACAGTAGCTCAATCGCTCCTCCCAAGCTGGTGTTGGAGTCTGGCTGGTGTCAAAGGCCAGATGTTTAACAAGACCCTCTGCTGATGGCAATTCAGCTGACATGCAGCCCCCTTCCCCCCTCCCCTCTATACGGGAAACTGGCAAAGAACGCAAATCAATGAGTCCTCCTGGATTTTCAGGATGTGTGCTGGAACACCCACAAATCAGTCATTGGCAGCGAGCAAACCCAGCACCACCAAGCTGCTGTCTGTGATTAAATTACAAAGACTTTGGAAATGAATGCATGGAAATTGAATCGGGGTTAGGCGGTATTGAGCACGGTCCACACTCCCTCTAAGCGTCCTTATCACCAGAGCTGGATCCAAACAATACAATAAGAGAACACAAATATGGGCTTCTATGGTCACGTCGTACGACATTAATTTAATAGAATTGTAGCGCTACACTTCACAGATTAAGTTTCAAATGCTACAGTGTGAATCTTTGGTTTTTGTTTATGCTCTTGGCTGTTGCTAAAAGTGTCACTGAACAATATCTCATAAATCAACCGTATTAAGGTTTAATCGTCCAAGAAAAGAAAATATCTAGTGTCTTTTGAATAATTTATTTCCATATCACCCTAAAAATGACAAATGCAAATTGTGGTCCATTCCCCAGCTGGCTATGGAGGTGCTCATTAGTTTTAAAGAAGGTTAATCCATTTAGCTTTTGCATATTGATATGCCAATTATGTCTAATTGTGGAAAAGGAATCCGTCAAGGTAATAGTGCATAAACACGCAGGAACATTAGGAACAACCCAACATGTAATAAAGTAGGTGTTAATTGGTAGGAGAGGACCGCTGGTCACTGAGGTGTGTAATCTTAGAGGAGATGGATCACTCATCAGATTTCCAATCATGCCATTTGCAACCCCATGCTGTGCTATCTGCAGCTTCAGCCGATATATACAAGGCATAACAAAAGCACTAAATATGAATGGCTACACCCAGTCTGAGACAAAAGAATCACAAGTCGAATACCCTGTTTATTCCATAAAGACTTCCGTAAAGTTTGCGTAACGTGATGTCATGATGACAATTTGATAAATGTGCTGATTACACAAAATGTGCATCCACACATTGTAATGAAAAACCTGCATGATAAATCGAACTAAGTGCACCTACAGTTACCTCTTTTATAAAGCAGTCAGTGTTAGCCCCACCGTTTACAACCAAGTTATTCATATGTCCATTCATTAGAGACCAAGAACATGGACTTTTATTGCTTTTAAAGCCACAACGTTACAATTGAGATCGAAAGTGGGCGATGTTGTCTTACACCATGAACCTGACACACTGCTCCCTTCAGCTGTGCTGCTCCTCGCTGGCTGCCATGGAGGATCCCAGGACGCTGATGAAGCGGTGGACGTCGCTGAAGGAGTTGTAGAGTGGCACCGGGGCCACGCGCAGCACACTGGGTTCCCTCATGTCACACTTGAGACGCGCAGTGGAATCCAGGAGTCGCACGGAGGGAAGAACAGGACTCACGTCAAGATGGAATACGTTGGCCGTCAGGGGTTCCACTAGCAGTATATTAATAGCGAGGATGTGCAAATCTATTGACAGATATGATGAGTGAATGTACTGAGAGCTACTCACAGCAACGCCACGTTTTTCCAGTTGTTGGAAGATAGCTTTGATGGGTACAGAGAAGGAGAGGGAGAGCTGGCAGCCACGCTCCTCAGGGTTGGATGGGGTGATGATGTGGACGTAGGGCTTGTGAGGGTCGGTCTCATCCCTGACGTAGTAATGTTTGATGAGGTACTCCAGGTAACCCGTCAACAGGACAGACTTTTTGCGCAGAGCTTTCATACTGGTCATGTTAAAAACCTTGTATTGTGAAAACAAGAAAAGAGAAAAGCAAGAATTGATCATTGGTAATGATAACTGACACAAATGTAGTATAGTCATCATACTAATAAATCTGGGAATATGGTATGGAATATGATGAATGTGACAAACATATCCTAAACTTAATTAAAACTGAAATAAACACTTTACATTATTTTTTTAAGTCTTACCTCTAAACTAGCTTGCAGTGGACAAACTAGTAAAATAGGTTGGTTAGATAGCCTGAAGCCACTGACCCCTGGTAGAAGATCCATTTCTGTGGAAACATACATTATTAGTAAATACATGATCAAACTAAATCAATGTACTACTCAAATATACCACAGGATGGCAGTATGTCTGCTGCTAAGAACTAAGAAACGTAAAGCCCTTTGTCCGACAAGAGTCATATATGTTTGAAATGTGCATCCTAATTTAACATGCATATTTATGAAACATGTAGAATAAAGCTCATACCATTATTCATCTGGAATCGTGTTTTCAAGTCATGTCCCCACCATCCTAAAAGCCTAAGACAAAAACAAGTGATAAATGGCTTCAAACAGGGAAAAAGCAACAATTCTTACATCTTACACAATAGCTACAGCCCAAACAATTAAATGTCTAACTTCTTTGAGGCTATTTGCAGGTTAACTCACGCAGGTTTCATGGTGTGTTTGTGCTTCTCGTGGATAAAACATCCTGCCAATCCCCCTGCTCCAGAATTCACATACTGCACAACAACACAAACCAAATGAGCAGTATGTTTGCAAATAATCTTGCATGTACTGTTGTAAGGCTATACCAGTCGTCGAAGGTTCGTCCCAGGTCAAATGCCTTTTGGCCTTTCCCTGTAACAATCCATGGCTTGCCTTGTAGGAACACCAGCAGGCAAAGTCCACCCCCCAGTTGTGAAGCTTGAGCTCGGCATTTCCAACAGCATGAGCACAGTCAAAGCCCACAAAGCAGCCCTGTAAAACACACCACAGTTTGGTCCATCTCAGCCAGGAACAGGAGTCAACAGCCAGGCTGGGTAAATGTGTCATCGAGTCGCCTGAGTGGTTGTGTTGTTATTACTGTGAACCCCGAGCTCTTGTTTCTTTATCTCCGAGAATAAAATGGAATTTCACTGACTTTCAAGGGTGTTGATGAAACACACCTTGAATGTGACAATAAAACATTTTAAGACACAATAGGTAAAAAATAATTGGCAAAACAAGAAAAGTGTTGTCCCCTGAAAACATGTTGTGTAAGCTAATGAGACCATCTGATGGTTGTTTAGCAACACTTTTTTTTTCCACTTTTTTATAGCGGCCCGCTACTTTTCAGCCAATTATGTTTTTGAAAACCTGTTGCATACGGACTTTCTTCCTTGACCTATTATGTGAAACCACTGTCAATCGTCCTCAATCAAGTGGAAAGGGCAGAAGTTCAGACAATAATTGTGGGAGCTGTTTCTAATATTTGAATTTACTTTATAATATTACGCAGTGCAGCTTTAAATGTCATTGTTATCTGTTCTACCATGCTCTGGCCACTAAAGGTCAGTGTTTCCCACTTTAAATCATTACTGTAAAAAAGCATGAGTGCAGCAGTCTGCCTTTACCTTGCTCTGACCAGCCTTGGTGATGGAAGCCATATCAAAGAGCTGCCCAGTGTAGTACTGGACTCCACTGAACATGACCACCGCAATGGAATCCCCTTCCTTCTCTATCCTGTCTAGAATGTCCTCAGTCCTCAGAGTCTCCTCGCCCTGCAACATAGACATTAACAAGCCTTCACATCGCCGATCTGATTAGATAAAGTCTACACCACAATGATGTAGATTTATTGGTCGGTTGGGTTTATTGGACTACTCAAAACATACATATAAAGCAAGCACATCATGGAGATGCTCCCATTTAAAAAATAACCAATGATGATGCAATTGAATGTTGACATTGCTTCTGCAGTCCTTTTACTAGGCAAGCAAAGTCATGCTATGTAAGCTTTTATGAAGATCACAAAGTGCTTGGTGCTACCGAGAATGACAGAACCCACACCGTATATATCTACATTCAGTACACACAAAAACACAGTGAACTCTAGCTATGTAACCTGAGTGAAGTGTTTGACCCTACCGGTCTGGGAGCCATGAGCAGCATACTCTGCTGAGGGTCATATCCTCGCAGCTGGATTTGAGATTCCACAGCATACTGGAGAATTCACAAGGTCACACATGAAGACAAATGTTGGCCTCGTAAAAGGCCCAGCTCACAGTACAGTTCAGCACATGATTTGGACATGTTATGTTGCAGTGTTCCTTAAGGAACAAAAAAACGTCCTTTGAGATTCATGACATGGCTTACATGATCCGAGGGAAAAGCCTTGTCTTCAATTAGAATTTTGTGCCGTTTTGCAGTGGGTTTGTAGAAGGAGAGCTGTCAAGAAATAATGACACATAAGTACGATACATGTCTACACTGTCTGTTGTACTGGATACCAGCGGTGGATTTTAGGCAAAACATACTTACCAATAGAAGATGCAAATTAACTGTCAAACCATTCATCAAGGCCACCTCCTCAGCTTTAGCACCTATTCTCTCATACACACACACACACACACACACACACACACACACACACACACATACACACAGACACACAGACACACAGACACACACACACACCATGAACTTGTTGGACAGCATTGCCTCATTGCAAATTCCATTTAAAACCACATTCAACATTGAACGTTTTTCATCTGTACTTCAGTCTAAACAAAACATGACCGTGCAAGACATAAAGGAGGAATTACTGTAAGGCCTCTTTAGTTCAAGTTTGAGATAGCGGATGCTTACCAACAACAGTTGCCATTAGATCTTCTATGTTATTCTCAGCCCAAGCCCATGGTCGATCTCCTTCAACATGGCCGTGAACTCCACTTGAAAATATGGAATATTTTAGCATGTGTTCTCAAAGATATTAAAATGGCCCGTTATGAGACACATTTGATATAAAGGCAAGGCAAGGCAAGTTTATTTATATAGCACAATTCATACACCGTGATAATTTAACGTGATTCACATAAATACACAACAATGATCATAAAAACTGTAAAGTATAGTCAATTATAGGAACATTAAGGCATAAAAACAGAGAACGTGTAGCTGCTTTGTATATAAGGCAGATAAACCTACGTCTTTGCCCATTTATCCAGCTCTTCGTCGATATACTGCTTTGCTTTTTTCGGCTGAAGGCCGAGTGAGTTTCCCACAAAGTAAATGCATTCCTGGGAGCCATCTACGAGGGAGAGGTCGGCTATGGCAAAATGTACAGTGGATTAGCGCATGTTGTTAAACCACACGTTTATTCTCTGTCAGTGTATAGGAGGACACTACTACACAAACTGTAGGCTAAACTATGAGTTGAGCAATAGTAAGGTAGTATAATCCTAATCATTGCAGTCAGTGTGTCAGAAACTACAAACTCTTACTGATAACTCACAGGGCGGAAGATCAGCAATTTTGGGCATCCAAAATCTATCGCGCATACAATGCAGTTCGTCGTGCTTGTCCAGGTAGGCAGCTACTTCCTCAGAAGTAGGACTGCAGCCCAACAAAACAGAAACACGCTCGAAAACTTCCGAGGTGCAGTCAGAAATAAATGGATCCATGACTGAAACTATCGCCCGAAACAAAATTGTACAGAGATTTTTGAGAGACGGTCTAAAAGTGCAGAACAGGCTCCTGTAACAACATATGCAATTCCAGATAGGAAATACAATCTCGCTTGTTACGAAAGCGCAAAAAGATAGGTGGCACACGCTGGAAATGTGGTCTTTCACCTATCTCTGTAAATATTTTGGCTAATCATTATCTGAGCTTTGAGATAAGGATTCCAGGCAGTGATTTTTGGCCCCTGGAGATGATGAGTTGTTGAGGAATAGTAGCCATATCGTTCCAAATGTATTTCCTCAATAATTTGATTTGGTCTACGATCACTTCCTCTTGGCCTGGGCGTTTTACTTCCACTTTTAAACTAAGGAAGGAAAGCTAATAACCGCTTTAGTAAAATAAAAGTAAAAACATACTTAAATATAGTTCTACTGTAGGCTACCGACAGTTGGTCCGAGTAGCGTTTACTGCCCGTTTACTGGTCAAACATAAAGTGAGAAACAATAGCTTGGCTCCTGAAAATGCTGCTCGAAGACCAATAGAGATTATGAATTGTATTCGAACAATTACTAATAATAAATAACGATTAATATAAGAATTGTATAAAGACTACCCTATCGCTGTCCATGGTGCTGGATATCTGTTTTGCTTTGAAACTGTACAGGTAACACCTTTCTGTGCCTAACTCTAAAGCAAAAAACTGTTTTGTAGATGCCTGTAATTAAGGTTCCACTCTTGTCAAATTAGGAAAAACCAGTTTAGAATACCGGCTTTACGTTGTCAGACCTAGTGTGAGACTAAATGAACTAAACCAGTACTGAAGTGTCCCTCTGGGCTTAAGAATCACAGCATAGAACCACTCTTTCATGAAGTTACCACTCATATGGAGACCTAACATGAACAACCTTGAATGCTGATGTGGGTTTTTGTCCCATAGTTGTTCTTGGTATTTAAATCAATGGTACAAGTTATTTCACTCAATAGCAGATTCAATCAAATTGAAGGTCCAACTAACCTTTTCTGCAATGATAGTGGGCTGTAGGCCCACACCTAACATTTTGTCACACATAACATACACTAGGGGGTGCCAGAGTTTCACAACACGTGTATTTGTAGCACACCCACACACAACAGTCACAGACAACACTAAAAACACCTGTGTCATACAGGATGCTGAGGAGGCATAATAATGAGGATATATAGAAGATTCTTCCTATTTCAGCAGTCGAGAGTATATTGTGTTTTCGAGCTATGTCAAGAGGGCCCTTTACTCTGAAGATCACCGCAGTCCGTCTCCCTTAGCCGATCACCATCTACCGGTTACAAGGTTGTTGTATGCAGGCTGTGACTGCCCTTCTCCACCACTCTCCATACTCCTCCAGACAGTGAACCTCTTTGTGAACCTTTATTGAAATTCATGAGCCTGCCTCCAGGCCACCCCGCTCCAAAACTAGGTTTGTACCCAGGGGCCATGGCAGTGGGGGGACCTCTGACAGCTCTGGGACACGAAAGAACACGAGGCTGAACACATTTTGGTCACAATTCCGACTGAATTGGAAAAATATGGAATGGTCATTTATGGAATTTTACAACAGCAGTGAAAGATCTCTGCCTTGACTGGGTATGTTCCTCAGTGTTCTCTGCTCCAGAGTTTGAGAGATGGGCTTGGTGGGACTGCAGGGTTGTGAGGGGAAGACTGCCATCGGGCGTTAACCCTCTGGAAGCTGGGGACCATGGCCTGAACAGGAACTGTTACTTTTCAGATGATCCTGGACTGACAGGACATGACAATTTTAGGGGGTTGGTCTGGGAAAACCTCAGAATTCATGAGGCCTACAGTGCGTCAGTGAATTGCCCTAATGTTCTGCATTGTTTTCTCAATTGAAAGGATGATTCTGGTTCCTCTGCTGTCATCTCATTCTGTGCACATGATATTTGTGTGAGGACTGTAGATGGCAGCAGAGGCATCTAAATAGCCAAGTAGTTCAAGCCATAGAAGTTAAAGACATCCCGTCACTTATCATTTACCTTCAATAAAACAATATCAATAAAACACACTTCAAAGCATGAGAGATGGCCTGGTCCTCACAAGATGTTTACAGTATTATATTTCAGATATTGTTTGGTGTATGGATGCACTCTCTCTCTCTCTCTCTCTCTCTCGTCTCTCTCGATCTCTCTCTCTCTCTCTCTCTCTCTCTCTCTCTCTCTCTCTCTCTCTCTCTCTCTCTCTCTCTCTCTCTCTCACACACACACACACGTATACGCACTCTGAATAATAGGCATGCACTTGCGAAACGCTACCATCGGCAACTGTGTCATATTTCCACTGACAATAGACTTTATGTAGGCTAATCTAGTCTACCTTCATATTTAAAAACTGTCAATAAAATAACATGTGGCCGCCATCCTTCCCTCTTTGATGTGGTTACCTTCTGCCTGATCCTCATCACTTTACTTTACTTGAATTCCTCCACGGGTCCACAGGACAGAACGCGTCTGACTTGCGAGAAAGGACTTCAGGTTGCTTCTTACAACACTCGGAAGGGCGTTTACGAAGTGCTGCGGTCAGCTTTCACTGTGCAACCATGTGCGACTTTATTTGGGCATTTTTGACCATTTCGGGGTTATTTCCTATTGCTAAAATGCTAACTACTGCCGGGACAGACCAAGGTAAGTCGTTTCCAATATCTGGTGCAAGTTTCTGTGTAGTGTGGCTGAGCCTCTAAGGTTGTTTGGGGAGATTGGACCATGAAGGTGATGCTACATAATGCGTATTCATACTCCAATAATGATGTAGTAAGGATGATATTGAAGCACAGTAGAACAATTAGCATAAAATTACGTCAATGATTGCATATAACTTCAGCTAACGAAACCTTAATGACGAACACATCCGTTCAGTTATGGGCAAAGGTGTTTTTTACAGTTTTAAACTTTAACATCAAGTTCGCACATTTGTAGAAAAAAGGGGCATGCAGGATAATTAATTTGATTTAAGTCGATAGCCTACTACGTTTGGCTGAACTTGTGACTTGTGTGTCATTGTAATATTGTAGTTTAGAAAAGTTTTAGTCTTCTCAAAATGTGGTCTGGACTGGCATAATTGAAGCAACAATAAACCTGACTTAAACAATGCAGATTGCAGTTTACCAGCTCCAGAGTCTCATGTAGTATGCTTATACAAACCCCATCATAAGAGGCAGCAGCAAAATAATTCCTCCTATTATTTAATAACCAAAATATAATGTCTCATTTTGGAATTAAGTCCTTTTGAGGTGAAAATAGGTGTAATTACAAAACATATTAGTGTTAGAGCTGCCACTGCGGAAATCAAATCGGTTTTGATGTACCCCAGAATCCAAACGATTCTTTAAAAAAAACGATGTTTATCCTGTCATGTTGTAATAGATAACCTTTCAGCCATGCTTTCGTCTAAGTGCTCATTAGATCTCTATGGCAGGAGACGTCTAGTGCTGTCCATGGTCCTGACACATGTCATTTAATACCTGGCAGGGCATTTATTGTAAATAGTTTGTAGCTGTTGCACTCATCTAACATGCTGTGCTGGTTATGATTTCACAAGCAGTATTTTCATCCATCACATTTCAATCAAATGAGAATGTTGATGTTTATTTTCATTTTTGCCCCATTTCCCCACTTTTGGCTAATTATTTTCCAAGTGGGTCACTTTGTGCTCTTGTCAGACAATAATTAATCATCACGGGATAATGTTAACATAGGTGTCTGTGACATTGGTGTTGGTGCCATTGTCTTGCTCCACATTCACTGTATGTGGGACATTTGAAAACACAGATCACATTTTTTTCATGTATTTAATGTTAGCAGAAACTATGTCCAGTAATTCCTCAAGTCATCTGATTCATTTTGTTGTTACACTTTGACATTTACTATTCATGTGAATCTGGACTGTGAATATAGTAAACTAACCCAGTTAAAGTCACCATCTTGGTTAACTGCTCCCATGTGGATTTAGAATCCCTTGTAGACCTTTCAGCAGCTTTTTAAGAGCACTGCCAGATATGCTGAGTTTGCATGAGGGTGCTGTTCTTGCACTTTCAGTCAATTCAAGAGACCTTTATAGATGCAGGGAAACAACCGACAAGGATTCAAACCATATTCAGTCACATTTAAAGCATCCCAGCATTGAATTGCTGTCTATATTGGTTTCAGCTACAAGCTGTCACATACTGTAAAACCTTTAATACTGTACTATTCAGTGTGTACAGTATTACACCGTAGACATGAAAAACTGTGTTCCAGCACAGATTCTGAAAAAAACAAACAAATCCAGTGCATGTATCTGTGACAGCACAGCTGGTGCCCGTCTAGGAGTGGCACAAACCCCAGAAGAACCCAACGGTCTGGCTGCAAAGCATCCTGGTCTACAGCAATCACATCATGGTACTTTCTCATTTCACCATTTTCATTTTTCAGTAAAACGTTAACATTGGCAGGGACATTCGGTGCCATTTCCAAAGCCATGTATTTCACTCCTATTTTGCGATGGGAAGAGGTGGTTTGCAAACGGACTTGCATGTCTCATACGATTTAACAGTGGAAAGGGCCAATATGTTTATGGAGGGAGTGCCAATGTGATGAAATGTTTTTTACTGCCACCTGCAAGGCTTGTGGGCTTGACATGGGACTAACTGAGGTTGACTGGTGGCCATCTGATCATACTGGCACATTACCTAACCCCTTCAAAAGACGTATACGTATCCCCAGCACTGAGTTGTCTGTTATTATCTATTCATAATCATTGTTCACCATCTGCTCCTAGGACATTATTGATTGGAAACATCATTCACTAAAGGGAAAAGTAAACTGAATTCATTTCATAATTTGATCAGAACATTTTGGAGGGAACATAGGCCAAACGTATTCAGGATCAGCTTACACAAACCTCTTTATCCAGAATCTGTATCCACTTATCGTCAACAAAGAAACTATCGATGCACAAACACATAAGCCGACAAAAGAGCAAAAATCTATGCCTCAAGCAGTTTGGAAACTGGATTACTATTGCTGTAGTTGTTTTTTTCCACAAGAAAAGTCTGTGAGACCTTTTGTAGGTTTTTGTAAAAGTGCGTGAGTCACATCACAGTTTCTGTGAAGGACCTGGGCAACATGCATTCTTTACATCAGTCGGCCTGTCTGGAAAGGGTATCAACGAATTTAAGTTAATTGAATCTAATTAGTGTGGAAAAAGTGTAACGGTTGCTAAATGCAGTGTAATTGAAATCTACATCCCTCTACCATGCCTCTGGGTGATTAGTCTCTCAGCTGAGGAGCTGAAAAGGCTGCCTGAGTACAGCGGAGATAAAACGTGGTGACTAGCCAAAAAGGGTCTCTACAAGTGCTCAGGAAGAGAAGATTAATCACCAACAGCCTAACTGCGAAATGGGCCGCAAAGTGCCTTTTATGGATTCATTTAAGATCATGACAGGGTTCTGAAAGACATATCGGTATTCCAATGGGACAAATGCATTGGAAAACGAGGGAGATTCTTTATAACGTCTTCATGAATGTTTTTCTGGTAATTATCGTTTTAAACAGGAGGAAAAACCAGGACATCCGCAGAGTAGGCCTTATTCACTCTCTCCCTGTGACACTGTGACTGAGACAGAGGAGGCATCTGCAGGTTTTGAATGTCCTCTAAAGGAAGGCTGATGCTTGAATTCTTATGGAGATTCTGCCCCAAATTCAGCTTAACATACTTCCATGACTGTGGCTTGTTACTCGATTTACAATACCGTAGCAGTGATTAACATATTAATGACACATTCCGCCCTCCAATGATGTGGACATTTTTCAACCGTTCACATTTGTATGCACTGCTATTTTTGGTTTCCTTCCTAATACGTCTGTATATACGGCACATTATGTCAATTCATACCCTGCAGTGTATTGATTTTGGTGGATTTCACAAATAGATGAATGCTTCATGACGTAGCATAATTCAAGCATCCAAAAAGCTCTATCCCAGGAAAATGTATATAGAGTTGAGGGGGAGTCATGGAGTCCTCTCTAAATGCTCCTAATAGTTGTACTATAAATGTTCATTAATCAATTGAATGCTTGTGCCTGGAACTTGTCTTTAAGATATTTAACTAGAAAACGTACTCTAGGTTTAAAACTCAAAAGCGCAGTTCTTGGATATTACTAATTGGAGTTTTGGAAGGATAATATACTGTACCCAAGGCCCATTAGTTTGCTATCTGAGTGTTGCTACTGTTATGGGGATACAACAGTATGTGTCTGTGTGTTTGCGTACATTAAATGAGTTGGTGTCCTGACAAAAACTCTGGACATCATGTGCAAAGGAGAGAAATGAAACAAAAGCAAATGGCATACTGCATTTAGAATTTCAAAGGTGTCTTTTTAGGGAAATAATATTAAGAGGCATGGCTGTGAAATCCACTGAATTTTAAGATCAACCCATACATTATTAATATATGCTTACTGGGGGTGTTTTCTGTGGATTATGAGGCTGCTTTGACACTTGTCTTTGGCCTCCTAAATAGAAAACAGCACCATTAAAAATGTGCTTATACTTTGGTGATAAACTGCTCATGCGACTGGGACCAAGTGACCTATGCCAAAATGAAGGTTGCTCACATACTGAAAGCGCCCGGTGTGTGTACATTCTAAGATGTAGCCTCGAGGAGCCTCGAGTTCTTAATACAGACGTGATGAAACTGGAATGAAAATGTATCTTGTGTAGGCTTACTATAGGTATAGCCCTATCATTTGACACAATTATGAACGGCAGCATTGAAGTTAAAATGGGCACTATGCCTCAGGAGCTGGACTGTCAATAAGGTGGGAGCTCGGTGTTGAATAATTCAAGATAGGTCTGTTGTAACATTAACATTCATATTCTTACATTGTTGAAACAGTTTCAGCTCTTGAACATTCTAATGACATGTACAGTACTGTTGGTGTTGTTCTCTAAACTGTCAAACAAACAGATCCACCCAGAAGGTTCAAGCTGAGAATGATGCATCTCATCAATGTTCTGCATGAAAAAGACGGCCTCATCTCGAGATGAGGAGATACTACAAAGTGGAATGCTCCCTTTTGAACTTCAACATCAGCGGTAGACTCTCAGGTTTTTACTCCACAAATGATTAGGTTTTGTTGTGAAAGCTGCGAAATGTACAGAGACTGCTGCTTTTATGAAATGAGGTGTCCTGCCCACTGCACAACAGGGGGTCTGGAACCAAGCTCATAATAGCGCACTCATGAAGGTACCTTGCAACACTTCCTGCTGTTATGCTAATATGCTCTTCGCTATGTTATACTGGAAGGCAGGTGATGAAACAGCTCGCATTGTCTTGGAAAGGAAGGACGGAACAAAGTTTGAACATTCCAGAAATTATAAAGTTGCCCCCTATCAATCCGTTTGAGAAGTGGCATGATGTCGACGCTCAACAGGGTTTGTTAGCAGCTTTGTTAAGTATTTAATATATCTTATATAGCGCTTTCTCAAAGTACTCAAAGTTGCTTTACAGTGTCCAGTATTCATTCAGACACAGTCACACCGGTGGTGGTAAGCTACAACTGTAGCCACAGCTGCCCTGGGGCAGACTGACAAGAAGCGTGTCTGCCAATCAGTGCCTACGGCCCCTCCGACCACCACCAACATTCATTCACCATCATTCATTCACATTTATACGATGCATGTCTTTATGATGGTGGGGGAAACCGGAGTACCTGGAGGAAACCCACGCAGGCGCAGGGAGAACATGTAAACGCCACACAGAAAGAACCTGAAACGACCGGGGTTCAACCAGGGACATTCTTGCTGTGAGGCGACAGTGCTAACCACTGAGCCACCGTGCTGCCCTGTGCTGTTTAGGACTCGAAATCAAAAGGATATTTTGCTTCAGAAGTTTCAGAGATGTTCATTCATTCTGTATTGCCACAAGATGAGACTCTGAGTGGTTCAAATTGTATTTAATTGGCTGGTGTACTTCCTGAGCAGGGCTGTCTCTGCTTCAACTCTCACCACCACTGCCCTCAGCACAATCTATTGTCCTTAGAGAGACCTTTATTACAGATTCAAAGCTACTTGAGACAGGATCAGTAGATGCTTTGATCTCCTGTAGTTTCTTGTGCATTTCGAACACGTCAAATGTTACTCAGCCACTCACTATAGCGTAGGACAAAGGAATCTTTCTTCTTGATATTACATTTTTGGGAGGTGCATGGTGTTCTTAATGTTATTTTCTAAAGTGATGGCAGAATATCTTATCTGTCAGGAATTTAAACCTCTGACAGTCTTGTCGGCACAACCTCTAGAAAAGTTCTTATGCGTTTTATGCTTTGTTTTCTCTTTGTTTTCTCTTCGTTTTTCGATATAAATACACCACAAGTTGACAGTTTAACTGTTACTCCCTCGGCTTTGTGCCGCTTTGTAAAATGTTGTTATGGTTATCTTACCTTACCTATATTAGTGTCATTATGTAGATGAGAAAAAAAATATTTGTGTTTAGACTTGTGATCTAAACTGTTATATTCTGTTTCATGAGTCAATTACGGAATAGAGCAGACAATCGGTCCTCCTTTTTAAGTGTTGACATCAAATGTAGAGTTATTCAATAAAACTGCGATGGCATAAGATTTTGCTACCCAGACAAAAATGTGCAATGACAGTTGCAGACTGTAGCTATTTACACAATAGCCCATAGATGAGTCTTATGTTTATAAAAGCATGTTTACTCAGGGTGACTTTCCCTGACACACGTCACATAAAAATAAATGACTTGTGAATGTATCTATTCCCTTGGAGACCTGGCACCTAGAGGGAAGAGGTTTGTGGGACTAATGTAGCATGGCATTGTGGTATTAACGGCGAGACAGCAGTTTCCACAATGCAGCCGCAGAGGCCACACTGTCTTTCTGTGTCTTTGAACATGGCCCGACGCTGTAGAGATGTGTCCCTAGTTAATCCGCCACCAAAGCTGTGTACGTACTGCAGGATACTCATGATCTGAATCTTCTCTGTAGATCTATAGATCTGTGAATGTATCTACATTTTATAGTCTCTCCTGAGAGTTTGAGGCAGATACTCCGGCTGAATATTCTTGATTTACGACATCGACTCTACTGAACAATAGCCTGTTTTACTTTGTTCTGTTGTAAATTAGAGTTGAGGGTCCTCTGTTTAGTTTAACCTGATACAAGTCCTGGCTGATACCTGTCTCTGATGGCCATAGGACATAAATGTGTTGCTTGTTGTACTGCAAGCTTGTTTAAGTGTGGTTCACAGGATCATTTCACCCTTCCAAACACTCAGAGCGTGAACAGGCACATCTTGCCAGCAGGCTGTCTGATGTGTTATGGGTTAGGTTCAGTGAGGTGTGATTTTATGGAACGATTCCAGACCATTCTGTTCCTGTTGGAAACATTTTTTGTATTAAATTATAGATCCGTGAGGTTTGAGTGAATCTGGTGGAACGCGCCAGACATACACCTCAACATGTCATGACGTATTGACGACACCATGATGAGCAAAATAATGCTGAGCTGAGAAGAAGTTTCTATGGCGCATCGGTGTTCTTTTTGCGAGATCCAAAATGTCATAATTTGTTTGTAAGTGACCGTACCTTTGTGTGTTTGTGTGTGTGTCTGTGTTCGTGTGTGTGTTTATCTAGCAAGCAAAGAACCTTATGCAGAAGAAACCTTAATGTAATAAGAATCGATAACAAGCACACTGTTAAACCCATTTCAGGTGAGAATAGACATTGTAACGGCTGCGACCGTCCGTTTGTTGAACGAAGGAACACAGTTGGACGTGAACACATTTAACAATGTCCCAGCGTAGCCCTTACCTGGGGGAGGCACATGCCAAGCCAGGTATACTGTGTGATGAGCAACGGCCTTCTCTCAGCAGCAGACACTTTACCTCAGTCCTCTGGAGAACTGGGGGATTTGGATGAAGCCAGAGTATTTTTAACCATTTTGGTATTTGTTGAATTATATATGATACTCTTGCTGAGATCCTTAAAGTGGAACGAGCATCCACAGGGAAAGCCAGGAGTGGAAACCTCTGGGTGTTGACCCTGGAACCACTCCTAAAGAACACATTCAGGCTATGTGTTTGACAAGACTTGAGCTGCGTTGAGTTTGGGGAGCAAACTAGATCGACTTGGTTGAAAACCAAGTTTTTCTAACTTGTTTTTGTATGTGTTGCTGCTGTCTTGGCTATGAGAAACCCACATGGGAAATTAATACTGTAAATTCAGATTTATTCCAATAATTGTCATTTTTCCAGGCACAAATGACATGTTTGTGGGGTGTCCACCAAATCACGTGCAGTGCATTGGAACACGAAGATGCCTGCATTACAGTAAGCTCTGCAATGGAGTAAAAGACTGCACAGACGGTTATGATGAAGGAGTGCACTGCCGAGGTGAGTTTACAACAGATGTGTTGCAGTAGTGCTGTGTTGTGAGTAGCAGATTACTTTAAAATTGTTAATGTGTTTGCGTTTGCATTACACATTGAAATTCTATTGTCAATAAATCCTATGTAAAACACAATCCACCAAACCTTTAAAACCACAAGTGAGAATTTCCAATTCTATTACCATATTCATGATCCTTAAAACTATTTTTAGGCAGAAGGTAGTAGAAAACTCTCCAAGGGAAGGATTCAGAATAGAACATGAAAGTGAGTGATTATACTGCTGTGGTGAGGTGTAAAAGTTGCTTTAGTAGCCAAATCTTTGTCAGCTGAGGTGTTAACTGTAGTGTTTTTTTTGTTTGTGAAAAATTCTATCTCAACCCTCACCATCCACAGTAGATACAGCCCCAGGCTGGCCCATCCCACACTGATTGCTTGGCTTCGCCTCATCACTCTCCCATGATGCCTCACCAGGGCACCACCAATGGGGAGTTGGGCACTCATAATGAGCAGGTTCCTAATGTGAGGCGTGAACCAGCGGGGTCTGAGTAATACGTTTGTCCCCATCATTCCCTTCATGTACTGTACATCCCATAGGGGCCATGGTGCCCTACTTGGGTGGGAGTGGAGCTTAGTCTAGCCTAGCGGACCGAGACAGGGCGGAGTTGGACCTACGGCCGTGTATCACAGTGACGTTCTCCCGGTGGTACAATGGATGGTCTCAGCAGGGCGCTGTCCTGAACCGAAGCCCCAGGCAGCCGTCCCATGGCTCAGCCTCTGAGCCTCCCACACCCCCCAGAGGCTGAGGCCGCCTTGTTAGTCGAACACTCAGTGGTGGATTCACCTTCAGGAAACACTGTATGAGAGATAGGGAAATCAGTCACATCACAATGTTCTGTTTTACGAGCCAGACTAGAAAATGGGGGAGTGGTGCTTGCTGTCTAGCCTAATGTTTTTTATACAGCATGTTTAATTGTTCCTCTCTTTGTATGTCTTGTATTACATTTACATTTAGTCATTTAGCAGATGCTTTCATCCAGAGTGACTTACAGTAAGTACAGGGACATTCCCCCGAGGAAAGTAAGGTGAAGTGCCTTGCCCAAGGACACAACATAATTTGTTGCCATGGCTGGGAATCAGCCGGCAACTTTTAGATTACTAGCCCATTGTCCTAACTGCTCAGCCACCTGACTCACAACTGGACACTCCAATACACTTCATAACTTCAAGTCCTCCATATAATACTGTATGTTCACAAGGGTTGATGAATGGTTGTTATTCACATTCACTGGATGACTAGGATTACTCACCAGTATTGAAAAAGATAAAAGCAGTCTTTTTGAATGACAGAATATGTTTGTTTGTTTTTTTACAAAAAAGGCAAATCCAGCTGGTGATATCAATCAATACAGGGGTAGAGGTATTCAAACTGCAAGCAGTGTAGCGTGGCTCTCAGAGTTATGTCTATGATAACAAGCACTTAGTGCTTGGAAGTGATGGATTAGCCACCTTGGGACCTTAAATTTCCTACATACTAGAAGTAGAGCTCTTGACGTTTTGAATTATGTCAACAAAAACAGCTTTCAAACTGTAAACTACGTTGTTGACGTCATGACAAAAATTATATGTTTTTCTTGTCTTTAACTGACAGAACTCCTGCCAAAATGCCATGAGATGTTGTGTCACTATAGCTGCGCCATGACTTCCAATGGGACGTTTTGTTACTGTGCGGACGGGTTTGAGGTGGGGGAAAACCAGCGATCCTGCCAAGGTATGGTGGAGACACATCCCTGGAGATCTAGGAACCATGTGACTCTCTGTCCCTCCCATCAGTCTCCTTTTAGATTCTTCTGATAGGACACATTAAGTTGGAATATTGGCAAGTTGAAGTGGAGAGTTCCTTTGATGGCACCGCTTTCTAACAGATGTTTGGCCTCCGCAGATCGTGATGAATGTGCAGAGTATGGGATGTGCAGTCAAACCTGCATGAACACTTATGGTTCATACAGATGCAGCTGCACAGATGGCTACGCCTTGCAGTCCAACAGAAGGTCCTGCAAAGCCAAGGACGGTAAGATGATCTATGATGTTATGGCTACGGTGGATCTGCTTCTACTACAGTATACTACACGACTATAAATCTTACATTGCTACAGGATAGTCCTGCTTTTTAAGTATCTAGTTTGAACCTTTCACTGGCAGTGACATACTTGCTGGATAGCAGTTAGTTCATTTGGGTAAGTAACTAAACAGTAAATAAGTGGAGTAGCCTTTAGCTAAGAGAAGGCAAATGGGTACAGAATAACCCTTGGAGTTTTTAAGACTGGGAAGCTTAATTGATCCCTTGCATTGCTCAAGCTAATGAGCTAAACTACCTCAGGGTAGCGGGATGAATCATTTCAGTCTAAATGATGTACTTGGATGCATTCAGCCCCTGATGCTTTTAGCCTTGTACTCCTGCCAGCCAGGTCAGTCACTTATTTCAGTTTCACTGAAAAATTGCATACATAATGTTGATTACTTTAATGAAATCGAACATTGTTAATGATGCTAATTGTATATTTTAAGCCCTGAGAAGAACACAAAGGAGGCAAACTCTTAGCGTTAGCATACATTCAATTTGAGGACGCACTGTAACACATGCTTGCTTGTCTCCGTGGGAGCCTAAAATGCTTTGTTGAAAGTCTATACAGGTGTTAGCTAAGTTACTGTATGACATCAGACACTTCAGTGACTCCAATTTTGTTTGCCATACTTATGCAAACTTCCCACTCATCCTTGTGTTGTTTTAGACCCTGGGGACAGGCCACCTCTTCTGCTCGTAAGTAGCACAGAGTACATCACAGTAACACACCTTAATGGGTCGACTGTCTCGAGCCTGAAGCCACTGAAGACAAAGGGAACTCGGACAATGGATTTTATTTACAAGGAAGATTCCCTCTGTTGGCTTTCCTCCACAAACTCCACCAGACAGCTCTGGTGTGCCACTATGACCAAATTAAAAGAATTTTCACAACCACACCAACTACTGATGGAAAAGTATCTTTCAAGTATGTGTCAGATTTTTCATTCTGTGTTCTTGATTTGTTTCTTGTTAGCAACGTATGATGGGTGATAACTGTTCATTTTCTGTTGTTTTTAGATGTGGAGTATTTTGCAATAGACTGGCTTACAGGAAATATATACTTTGTGGATGGAGTCAGTGATGAAATATTAGTCTGCCAGGTAAAAGAGGAAACGTGTGTCATAATTATCGATCAAGATCTTCGAAATCCAAGTGGAATTGCTCTGGACCCATTTATGGGGTAAGCCTAGTTTTTCTCTCTCGTTTTTTGCTTTTGTTGTTTTTTCTTCTTTTAGTGATTTCATTCTAAACAAAGTCTGATATGTTAGAGTCGGTTTGCAGTTTTTGTGAACTGTACCACGTGTGATAAGTCAGATACATAAGGGAAGAGAAAAGTGTATGTTATTATTGCATCTCAATTTTGTCAAGCTCCGTCAAATAGCACTACTACACATTGTCACATAAAGTCCCCCTTTCTATGCTAGAAATGCTGTGCACGATTCAAAAGATTTGACATCTTATTTTCGTAAATCCACACTGGTTTGTGATGAGGAGTTGTAGCTGTTGTCAGAAGAAAGTGCCGTTTCCCGCTGACAGAGCATTTCTCTGCCAAACCATGGCTTAGGTAAAAAAAACGGTGGTATTCCTCTTCTGCTGTGACTTGTATGGATTAAGTGGCTCCCGCACCCTGGCTGTCAGTCGTCATTAGACAAATGCTTTATCCTCCCCTTGCACCCTCACTCGCCGCACCTCCATGCAACAAAGCCTCTCTCACTACATCAAGGCGAGGAGGTAATATGTCAGTATCATTGGATTGAATTATTGATGTAGAATTTCCTGCCAACTCATTTTGAATGGCAATGATGCACAATATAGATGACAAAATTGAGAGCTAAATTAGACCTTATGTCAGTAAATACTACCGCTATATAGATTATATAATCTCAGTGATACAGAACGTCTGAATTTGGATTAAATGAAATGATCTTTGAAATGTAAGTAATAAATGGAAGGGAATGGAATTCAGTGATATGCATAGGAGATGGGGCCCAGTCACGATGAGTATCTGGGATGCAGTACTTGGATGAATGGGTCAAGAAGAGGGTTGTCGATTCTTCGGGTTATTCTCGTCTTCACAACTCTACTTAACGGTTCAAATTTGTTTTTTAGAATGGTTCAGTGGAAGCAGCATAGTTATGTGTTACTTGTACTCTCTTTGACTGGAGTGTGAGCAGCAGACAAGTCTTTTAGATTTGTTCTCGTTACTATTTTTGTTCCTGAAGTTCCTTTAAACATAGCTTGATTTTGTACACACTGTTTTATACCCAGGGCTTCGACTTGCCTTTCAGGAAACTTTTCCTCACAGACTTTGGGGCCCCAGCTAAGGTGGAGCAGTGTAGCATGGATGGCAGCAACAGAACCAGGATAGTGGAAAACCAGACTGATCGACCCACAGCTCTGACTCTTGACCTGGTCAGGAAACTGGTCTATTGGGCCGACGTCCATCTGGAATACATTGCAGTTGTGGACTACAATGGGAGAAATAGACGCACTGTTATACAGGGGAGCTTTGTAAGTATAGCTTTACGCGTAAATTACTGTAGATGTTGTTTCAGTTGTGTGTGTATGAGGAAAGCCAAACTTTATTTTTGGTATGTACCTTCCCCCCTGATAATATACTCCCTTTTCAAAGGCATCATGTAAGGATTAAATTGAGGAGACATGCAAATATGTTTACTTTGGAATCATTTGAGATGATATTGAATTTGCTGTAAAGGAATGCTATGCCACCTCTGCTTGGTCTGACAGCTCCCTCTTCTCATCACTTATTCTCACTTCCCCAGGTGTCCTACCTTACTGGATTATCACTCTTTGAAGATTATTTGTTTGCAGCCTT
Source organism: Mallotus villosus (assembly GCA_903064625.1). Classification (NCBI taxonomy): domain Eukaryota; kingdom Metazoa; phylum Chordata; class Actinopteri; order Osmeriformes; family Salangidae; genus Mallotus; species Mallotus villosus. The sequence goes on from CAEFZP010000347.1 coordinate 43,567, forward strand.
CTCAGAGACCTCCAGAGCTAAAGCAGACATTTTGCAGATAAACAGGTTTAATTTTACAGACTTTCAAACTGTTGCAACCATCGAGAATGTAACGGGAATACGAGTGCATCATAAACTCATTCAAACAACAGGTAAAAAGTGGAAGAAAAAAAATATCCTCTTTACTTAATTTTGAAAACAATAGGCCTACATGTGTGTGTGCAGGCCAGTGTGTCGTGCTCAAAAAAGTTTGCCAAATGACAGTGTTGTTATGCATCAGCGGTACCTTGAGTACGCTATTCTGACAATTGTTTTTATTTATGACCCAAAGATTCCCATTACTCCTGCAATATAAATAGCAAGGGAGATTAATCGATAACTTCTTAGCCATTAATTTCCTTTTGGATTTTATTGAAAATATCTCTCTGAGTCTCCCTCTCTGTCTCTCTCTCTTTATCTCTCTCTGTCTCCTTGTCTCTCTGTCTCTCTGTCTCTCTGTCTCTCTGTCTCTCTGTCTCTCTGTCTCTCTGTCTCTCTGTCTCTCTGTCTCTCTGTCTCTCTGTCTCTCTGTCTCTCTGTCTCTCTGTCTCTCTGTCTCTCTGTCTCTCTCTCTGTCTCTCTGTCTCTCTGTCTCTCTCTCTGTCTCTCTGTCTCTCTGCAGTGAGGAGCCATGCGTGTGAGCCAGATCAGTCTGGAAGGAAAGGAGGCTGCTCACACATGTGCTTGCTCAGCGGAACGTACAAATCCGGATCATGCCTTTGCCCTACAGGCTTGGTCCTGGCCAGCGATTGCAAATCCTGTAAAAGTAAGAAAAGTGCAACTTAGGGTCAGTTATAATGATGGGGTAACACAAATTCCCTTTCTTTGGTGGAATTTAATTTTCATTTCCTATTTTTCTTGTTGATGTTATCGCACCTCCCCTACACAGTGACGTGTATGGGTATAACATATCGCTCCATCATTTTGTTATCAAATATTTACTTGAATTTTGTAATTGAAACTAGTAAGTCACATCCCAATGTTATAAATTGTTTTATTATTTTATTCGGTGTTGCACAAAATGACACACACACTCGTACACACACACACACAGATCCATGAGCTCAAACAAATCCATTTGTTTGTCTTCAGAGAATTCCTCTGCCAGTTCTAATAAGAACCCGTGCTGATACAAACAACATTTCAGCCAGTCACTAATGAATTGTAAACAACCATCTAAATCTCTGTTTAAGACTCAGTTCCTTTCCCTGTTGCCTTGTCTCAGAAAAACACAGAAAATGAATCACATTGATTTAAGAAACCCTGATCAACATCACTAATTATGGTTTGTATCATGATGATGCATTTATCTTTTTCAAATGCAGTATGTCATGAGTGAATCATACGTGTATCAATGTCATATACTCAGTTTACAGATGTGTCACAGTGTTGTATGTTTTTCCCCCTGCAGAGCCCATCAATGAGGTGTTTCTCTTCTATGGGAAAGGGAGACCTGGCGTCATACGAGGACTGGACCTGAATAATAAGTCAAGGGTTCAGCCCATGCCACCAATCGAGGGTCTGGTGAACCCACGGGCCATCGACTTCCATGCCGAGACCAGGCACATTTACTTTGCCGACACCACCAGCTTCCTGATTGGCCGGCAGAGACTTGACGGGTCACGTCGAGAGACGATCCTAAAGGATGGTCCGTTATTTGATGTTTATCTTCATGTAGCTTCCAACATTTCTGAGTTACAGACAAATGGCCCTGCGTTTCGAGAGTTTTGAGGAAACGAGAGGAAATTATTTGACCAAAACAACTAGTCTATACTGCAATTAATCACTTGGTATTTTGCTGTAATGTATACTGTACTTGCTCTTTTGCTCTTTCTTTTATAATTTGCAATGTGTTGAAGTTGTATCCTGGAATTAGGTCAACCTTTAATTCTCAAATGTGATTATGTAAGCACCATTATTGCGTGGCTGTTGTTTTCAAGGGTGTGTGTGTGTGTATGTGTGTGTGTATGTATCTATGTATGTGTGTGTTTTCTGTGTGTGTGTGTAGGATGAATTTCCCCAAAGACTACACTTTGGGGTTTAAATTACATTAATAGGAACCTTGAGACATTGATGGATTACTATGATGCAGGAATGATCAAGAGAAGATACCAACAACTATCTTCCTTTTCTCTGTTCTATTTTCACTACATCCCAGACCTGGATAATGTCGAAGGAATTGCAGTGGATTGGATAGGGAACAACATCTTCTGGACCAATGACGGCTATAGGAAAACAGTCAGTGTTGCCAGACTGGAAAAAGCTGCACAGACCAGAAGAACTCTCCTGGAGGCAGATCTGTCTCACCCCAGAGCCATCGTGGTAGATCCACTTCACAGGTGAGAATGTGTGACGCTTGTGTCAGACGTCCTTGCCACGGAATATCCTCAAGGTATTTTTCTATTTCCCTGTTTTTAGTTTGTGACAAATGTCTGCTTAGTTTCCCTCTCTCTGTCTGGGTATATGTACCCATGATAAGGCATGGGATTAGTCCTTCTGCCCCAGTGCAATGAGGTGTCAGTCCCTCAGGGAGATGGCAGGGGCTGTACTTTAACAGTAAGTCTCTACTAAGTAGAGCACTTGAATAGTGTGAGTACACCAAAACATTTCCTAGATGAACATCTCGAAAAGACATGCCACAAATGAAAACGTAAGCATCTCGTTGAAGTTGGAAATATTTAAAATCGGTTCGAAAAGGAAATCGCAGAATACAAATCGAATGCTCACGTAAAATGTATTGGAAAGTAGTGAGTGTTTTGAGTGTTTTTTAGACTGTAGGGCTGACCGCACTGCGTTTCAGTTGGATCTACTGGACAGACTGGGAGGAGGACGAGGTGAACGACAGCGTCGGCAAGATAGAGAGAGCCTGGATGGATGGCACCCACCGCCAGGTCTTCATCTCCACAGACATGCTGTGGCCCAACGGACTCACCTTGGACCACGCCTCCAGCACCATGTTCTGGTGTGACGCTTACTATGACCACATTGAGAGAATCTTTCTCAACGGAAGCCACAGAATGGTAAGTGGAATAGTGCTTGTTCTCTACTGAACAAGAGCATAATGTCATCAAATAGATCGAAAACAGTGGCCTGAGAGTTAAATACATCGTATTCTAACCTTGACTATAATGGATGGCTATCCCTTAAATCTTGCTTACAGACTGTAGTTACAATGCCTGTCCATTTAAACCTCCCTCACTGTTGATTTTCGCTCTCAAAAGGTGGTGTACAAGGGCAAAGAACTGAGCAATCCCTTTGGAATCTCCCAGCACCAAAACCATGTATTCTGGAATGATTACACGAGTGGGTCCATTTTCCAGCTGGACTTGCTGTCAAAGGAGGTTGCTTTATTGAAAAGCGAGAGGCCTCCTCTGTTTGGGCTTTGTGTTTATGACACACAACAACAGCAGGGTAAATGCAATCATTATTGCTTTAGGACTTCTTGTTTAAAACATTGTGTTCTTGTCAAGATGTTAGAAAAATCCTGGGAAAAAGACAGATGACTGGATATAACTGCAGAAGAGAAAATGTCTAATAAATTGGTTAGTTTTCATGACAAAAATATCAAAACAAGAAACGTAATGTAGTTCTAGGTTTTTCATTCAACATTATATTCTACGGTTATGTCTTATGTTTTGTCTCATGGATTTTTTCTCTATGTAAGAGTGTCCAAGCTGAGAACAAAATGGAGCCCAGAAGAAAATGTGTTCTGTCCAGCCAATAGCATATACTGTAGTAAATAAAGCTATTCTTAATTGTGAAATTCCAATCAAAATGTAATACACATTTTAGAAGTGCTCTGCAAAATGCAACTATCAAGTACAACTGTTAAGATGTGGAAAGATATGTTTTTAAAAAACTATAAAAAGAAAGCTTATGGATTAATTTGAACTGTTTGTTTTTTAGGTGACAATGCATGCCGGATAAACAATGGAGGCTGTGGTAGTTTGTGTCTGGCCATACCAGGTGACAGAGTTTGTGCATGTGCTGACAACCAGAACTTGGACACAAATAACAGGACATGTTTATGTAAGTCAAGTATTCTAATACAAGTTGACATTTGACAGAGAAAATTGCAAAGAAGACAACAATTGAATGTCTAATATGTCCTCACTGACTACGCATACAAATAAACATAGCCTGAATGTTCTCTGTGTCTGTGTGTGTGTGTGTGTGTGTGTGTGTCTGTGTGTGTGTGTGTGTGTGTACAGCCCCTCAGACGGCCTCAGAGTTTCAAGCATGTGGCAGTGATGAATTTCAGTGTAAAAATCACCGCTGCATCCAGGGTTCTTGGAAGTGTGATGGTGAAGACGACTGCCTAGATGCTAGTGACGAAGAAGCAAACATCTGCTGTATGTCACACGGCTGTACCAAGCTCGGCATTGAGATACCAGAAGCTTTATCAGATACAGTCATCTTTCATTAATGCTAATTTTCTTTTTTTACTTCAGATAACCGTAGTTGCCCTGCAGATCAGTTCAAGTGTCTTACCAACCGCTGCATCCCTAAGAAGTGGCTCTGTGATGGAACGGACGATTGCGGGAGTAATGAGGATGAATCTAACGTTACCTGCTCAGGTATTATACTGTGGTTTTAAAAACCTTCAATAAGGCTCAATGTAGGAGTAAGTACATATAACAGTGTCTAAAATGTGCTCTGACGTACATTATGACTTCTTGGGATTATTGTTCCAGCTCAGTCATGCCAGGACCATCACTTCTCCTGCTCCAACGGGCGATGTATTCCAGAGTCATGGCGTTGCGACAGGGAGGACGACTGTGGGGACCACTCAGATGAGACGTCCGCTTGTGGTAAAGCTTCTGGACCAGTCTGACTCACTGAGTTCACCTTGAGTTGAAATGAAGGCACCAATCCAAACAATATTTGTTGATGTGCTGACAAAGTTATATTTGTGAAATGTTCAGTACGTTGATCGTTTTGTTATTTCTCTGGCTTTTAGGTTGATCAAAGGAGCGTTTATGAATTCCCATTCATCTAGAGTTGACTCCTGCTTGTGCTTCCATTGATTTTCAGATTTCCCGTCTTGTGATCCGTTCTCTCAATTCAGCTGCTCCAGTGGGAGGTGCATTAGTATGAAGTGGCACTGCGATTCAGGTAAGTCACTCCATTCAACAATACTTTGCAAAGGTTGAGCAGTCACTGTTTCGTCCTTCCGTCACTTTCTTTTCAACGGCTGAATGTCAGGGATGCTGAGTCAGAGTTGAAGTTATAAGGCGTATACCCACTTCAGAGGAAATGGATTTACCATACATAGCCTACCCACCGCTGAGACAATGACTTGCTGTATACCCACTTAAAGCAAGCAAGAGATATCAATCTTGTTAGATCTAGCCAGCAAATCTTGTTCAAGCAAAGTTATTTCATTTCCCACTGATTCATTGTGTGAAAAATGTATTTTTACAAGGAGCGATGTACTTTAAATCGTCCTCTTATGAGTAGTATCACGAACGCACTCTTCTGTGCTGTTTTTGATCTGACTTAGCTTTTGATCCCTCATTTATGCATCAGGGTAGTCATGAATATGTGCCGTCAGATGGGTGGATCCCTTAAAAGTCACAGTATACCCACCTATCAAGACACTAATATACTCAATGTCTTCTTCAGTATCTCATAACCTCCCTTTTCTCCTCCTCCTCCTCCTCCTCCTCCTCCTCCTCCTCCTCCTCCTCCCTTAACACAGACGATGACTGTGGGGATGGGAGTGACGAGGTGGGCTGTGCCCATGCATGCTCCAGTGCCCAGTTCCAGTGTGCCAGCGGGAAGTGTATAGCTGCCCACTGGGTCTGCGATGGAGATGATGACTGTGGAGACCACAGCGATGAGAATGTCACGTGTCACGAGACAAGTCAGTTGGACGGAGTCGGGCTCACAACTCCCCCTCTCCCTGAGCACGCTGGTCTTACAATAGAAAAAACATATTTGTCTCGTATCATTTGTGACAGTATTTACTGTTTTAATGTATTACAACGTTTACATGCAGTAGTGTCCTGTCATTATATTTATAGGATTTATAAAGGTGTTCTACGACCCTTATTTACCCCTGTTTACCATTGAACCATTTGTCTCTCCAGCAGAAGAATCATCCGAAGACTGTCACGGGGATGAGTTTCACTGCCGTGAGGACGGGACATGTCTCCCGGATCGCTGGCTGTGTGACGGGGACAAGGACTGCGAAGACGGGAGTGACGAGACAAACTGCGAAGGCTCCGGCAGACCATGTGACCCTCAGACCAAGTTTACTTGCAAGACATCAGGTAAGTTGGACTGCAGCTACACCCGTTGGTGTAGAAAGTTGTGTACTGTAAAGACAACTTGACTTTGTAGATTTAGGACTTATCAAGTGTATGCGAGAGCACACTCTGTCTGTTGGTGTGCATCCAAAACACTGTCCAATTCTATTTCTTTGCATTCATGTAAATATGAATCATTAAGGTGTTGCCGAGCGCCCTCCCTTCAATAAGGAATTGTTTTATGGTCCTTGCTCCTACTTTACACAATGTATTTATGATGGTAATGTGGAACGTTTGGGGGTATATTGCGCTACATGACTCCTAAAATAGTTCCACATGTCTAGTAATTCAAAGCAGGCCGGAGTGTTTTCAGAGTGAGTAGGATGAGGGTGTACTGGGATGTTATATTGTGGTGATTCATGTGATTCTCTGTTCGGGAACATCGCTGAACATAAGAATCTTTGGTTTACTCAAATGTCAAATGTTAAGAGGTCATCCCATGGGAGAGAGTAAATCGTTCAGTCTTCATGCTGGTACAGTGATGTGAAAGTTAGTATTATTTGTATAAGGCTGGTTATGAGCAGGCACAAGGGTATTGATTACTTTACACAACAGTAAAACCATGATATTTTACACCGCAATTACATGTAAAGTGAGGGCGACCATAATACAGTACAGGTTCCAAGATATTTTATCGAATTTGATTTGTACATTTTGTTTTACCAAACACTGGCATCAGAAAAGTACTTTTATAGGTTAAAGAGAAATATTAGTCCAAGAGGAATCATTTTTGTATGAGAAGACCGTACTCTCTGTGTCCAGCACAGTTATAGCTGATAACTGAAAGATGCATGCACTTGCAACACAGAACCTTGTTTGTTTTCAATTATTCCTTGAATAATTGAATTGTTCCTATTCCTATTTATGGCCTTAACCTTAAGATCACCTTAAGGTTGGCTGATGCCTGGCTGCACTCATAATGTCACCTGTCACCTCATTTCCTCAGTCCTCAATCCCTTCTCCTTATAGTTTATTCAAACCTGAACTCTCATTGGTCATGTTTACCTCACAGTTCCAATCTTTTTCAGTTTTTTAAATCTTTTTTTCCATCCCTTTCAGATTTGATAATATCATTATTCCCATCACTCTTTCTGTGTGACTTCAGACTGTGACTTCTGTACGGTTTCTGCCAGTTCAGACGGAACAAAGTCAATCGGAACGCTGGATGTGTAAAGTGTAAAGGTCACATTGAGGAGTGTGGCCGTCCTGTCCTTCTGACAAAGACAATGAATTGAAACGTTGACATTGTTTCCACCCAAAGGCAAGTGCATCAGTAAGAACTGGGTGTGCGACGGCGACCATGACTGTGAGGACCAGTCTGACGAAGAGGCTTGTGACGTTGACGTCTGTAAGCCCCCCAAATACCCCTGCGCAAACGACACCTCCACCTGCCTGAGGCCCGAGAGCATATGCGATGGCCAACTAGACTGTGCTGACCACTCCGACGAGCTGCATTCATGTGGTAAATATTTAGATTCCATCCTTATCATCTTTGGAGTGAGTGGTTTTCCTCCACCTGAAGGACCAGCAGATTTAGTTTGACAGTTTGAGCTATTTTATTCCCCAGCAGTGCTTTTGGCACTGTTTATCTTCTTGTTCCCATCCTAAGGGAAAGCAGAGAACATAACAAAACTTGTGAAACTGAATATGATATAATACTTGCTGACCCGGCTCGAAGCTTTTCATTGGAAGAACTCCAAACTATTTAGAATAGACAGTGTAGGCACATGAACAGGCAAGGGGATTTTGCAAGCAGAGGTTGCCTACCAATTCTATGGGATCCAGCTTCGAGGATAGTCGATATAGTTCACCTACTGAAGACAGTGATAAACAAGAACATTTCTCATTCAATACATTTCAGTTTAATGATGCAGGTTAAGCAACCTTTGTACTTCCCGCCCCCCCCCCTTACATCCTCTCCCATCTGATATTCATCTGCAACTATCCGTTCGAGTTGGAAAAACACATTCAATTTTTTTTTCCACCTGCCTCTCTAGTTTAGTTTCATTTGGCTTCCAAGGGTATAGTAAAGTTGAGTGTTTTTCCACGGTTCCTCTCATCTCGTAGAAGACTGTGTCCTGAGGAACGGCGGCTGTAGCCACCAGTGTGCTGTGGCCCCGGGGAAGGGGGTGGTGTGCGCCTGTCCCCTGGGGCTCCGTCTCAGCCCAGACAACAGGACGTGTGAGGCGCTAGACTACTGCGCCCAGCACCTCAGGTGCAGTCAAGCGTGCGAGCAGTACAAAACCACTGTCAAGTGCTCCTGTTACAAGGGCTGGAGGCTGAGTCTGGATGGGGAGAGCTGCCACAGCACAGGTAACTTCAAACTGTCATGGCTGACATGACTTTAACCTCTCTTCTGGAGAAATGCCCAAACAGCTATCCCCAAAGCAGTAGCATGTTGGAAAACACTGATGTAATGCTAAACCGTACATGGGGGTGGCTGGTGCTCTTCTAAAAACGGGACTGGTTTTAAAAAGATTCTGAATGTATTAAATCATGTGTGCATTTGTTATGGGTAGTGTGAGATAGCGTTAAACATGAAATTCTGTTGTAATCCTTTTTCTTTAAGAAAATCACATTCAAATGAGCGAAAGACAATTGACGGAACGGTGTGTGTGTGTGTGTGTGTGTGTGTGAACTGTACCAACGTGTAACACCATGTTTTTCATGTTTGGACTCATTTGTCTGTGATTTGTCAGATTCCTTTGAGGCTTTCATCATCTTCTCTATCCGCCATGAGATCAGGCGCATAGATCTACACAGAAGAGACTACAGTCTCCTAGTGCCTGGTTTGAGAAACACCATTGCCTTAGACTTTCACTTCAACCAGAGTCTCCTTTACTGGACTGATGTGGTTGAGGACAAAATCTACAGAGGGAAACTTGTCAACTCCGGAGGTAAATGCATATCTGTATCATTTAAAGCAGTGCAAGTAGTTACATGTAGCAGAGGTATTATAACAATACTCTCTTAATGTGAGCTGCAAGGTCTTTTTTTACATACAGGGCAATTTTAAGTGTTTTGGTAGTTATCACTTATCAGCAATCAGTGGTTTCTCCATGTCTCTTCAGACTCTTAGAACTCACCAGCTCCATTACCCCACTCTAATAACATCCCATCTGGTGCTGGTACCTGGAGAATATCTGAGAAATGACAGTTCACTATCCATGCTGTGGTTGATTACAAACAGCTGGATTTGGCTGTTTAGGGATTGTTGGTCGAGCCAGGGAGCTGCCCAAAATTATGTTGTTGCTTTTACTCTGAGCTCCTCTGGAACGGTTTCTGTAACAGAATATTTTAGCCAAGGTCGTTCTTATTGTACACTCAGTCCAAGTGCCGGAATTATTTGTTAGTTTCTTATTGAATAATGTATTCCTTTGTTTTGGGGTGGGTGGTGCACAGGTGTTTCAGGGATAGAGGTAGTGGTTCAACATGGATTGGCTACACCGGAGGGTCTTGCGGTTGATTGGATAGCAGGGAACCTATACTGGATTGACAGCAACCTAGACCAAATAGAGGTGGCCAAGCTGAACGGCGAGTTCCGCAGCACGCTGATCGCCGGGGGGATGGAGCATCCTCGGGCCGTCGCTCTGGATCCTGACCATGGGTTGGTGCTCTACAATGCAGTCTGAACCTGTGTAAATACTGTGATCCCAACACTCACCAAAAAAAAGCACCAAAAACTAAGAACAAAATTGACTGCTTACACCAGCTTGTTTGTGCTTAGAATAATGTTCTGGACAGACTGGGGTGCCACCTTCCCCAGGATTGAAGCCGCATCAATGAGTGGGCAAGGGCGCCACATAGTCTACAAAGACATGGAGACAGGAGCCTGGCCCAATGGCCTCACCCTGGACCACTTGGAAAAGAGGATTCTTTGGACTGATGCCAGGTAAGTAGATGACGTTCCACATGGAGGGATGTGGAGTTTATATCCAATCCACTTGATTGTAATGTCTATTAAACAATGCCTGTATTCTTCCGAGTAGGTCCGACGCTATATACTCAGCACTGTACGATGGGACCGACGTCATTGTGGTTCTCCGGGGCCACGAGTACCTGTCACACCCCTTCGCTGTCTGCGTGTACGGGGGCAGCGTGTTCTGGACAGACTGGAGGACGAACACTCTGTCCAGGGCTAATAAATGGACTGGCTCCAATGTGACAGTGGTGCAGAAGACCAGTGCTCAGCCTTTTGATCTGCTGATCTACCATCCCAGCAGACAGCCTCATGGTAAAAATTTCATTTATGGATTTGTACCGTACAGTACTTAACCTAACGAAGAGCCTGCCGTCTCTGGTTATGGAGGCTGTATTTTGCTTTTGTCTCCTTTTGGCTTTCTTGCGTGATGTTTTTACTTTCACAGAAAGGCTTTTCAGTTTTTATTTTCCTATTTCTCTGACATAGAATACATCTGCTCCAGTTTGTCATGGGAGACTGTTTGTTTCAGTCTTTACAGAAGAGACGTGACCCAACAGCTGTCAGTATGGTTTGATTTAGCTTCTGTCAAAACATGGACGATTGTTGATGATATGACAGAACAATGGAAATGTCAATACTTGGTTCGCTTTCACATTTCAGTCAAATCTTCCTTTGTGTGTCTGATGAGCTCATGCTTGCATGTGTTCTAACGTGCTTGCAAGTGCGTGCACGCCTTCCGGTTCTAAAAACAGCATCCTTTGTTTCTTCCTCCTCTCTCTACCTGTCTCCCTTTTCCGGAAGCCCCCAACCCCTGTGAGAGGAACCAAGGTCGAGGACCCTGCTCTCACCTGTGCCTTATCAGTTACAACCACACGGCGTCCTGCACCTGTCCACACCTCACTCGACTCTCCCCCGACAACAGGACGTGCCTCAGTGAGTCTACAGTACACTGAAGCCTCCACAGAATCCGGAACACTCCCAAATTGGCCTCTAGACTGTACACACACACTCTCCACAGAGTGCTTTTATGTTGTTACTCTTACAAATAGTGAACAATGGGCCGGGCTGGAGGTTCAGGCCAGAGTGATTATGTTAGCATGACATGCACAGCATGTCGACTGCATAACTGACAGAGACTGATTGGAAAGGAAATAGGTACTGTAAGACATTGTCTGGGAGATGGAGGAAGCCTTGGCCATGCTTATGAAAAAGCTAGATTAGAACCCTGTCCCTGTTCGTTCTTTTCTTCACTCACAACTTGAGTTCAACAGTAAAAGGAGATTTGAGTCCAAACAAGGATAACCATACAATTCTCTCATCATAGCCATGTAGCTATTTGACAAGTTCCTATTCACAAGTTTTTAAAGTGTATATATATATATATATATATATATGCTGATGTTGGGATTGTGCTGTTTCCTTCTCCAACAGCAGTGAGAAGGTTCCTTCTGTATGCCACACGCACTGAGATCCGTGGGGTGGACACCGACAATCCGTACCTGAACATCATCACAGCCCTGACTGTCCCCGACATCGATGAGGTCACAGCCGTGGACTACGACGCAGCGGCTTCCGAGGAGAGGATCTACTGGGCCGATGTCAAAGCGCAGGCCATCAGACGAGCTTTTATCAATGGGACTGCCTTAGAGACGGTTGTGTCCGGAGGTACAGAGTGGTTTGGTTTACAGTTTACCACTATAAGTACCCTCTGTAAACACTCTATACTTAGCATGTATCTAACACACGTTTTTGGATGTGTTTAAGGTCTTACGAACGTGAGAGGGCTTGCAGTTGACTGGCTTTCGAGGAACATGTACTGGATAAGCTCGGAGAATCATGAAACACAAATCAACGTAGCTCGTCTAGACGGGTCTTTCAGAACTTCTGTTGTTCACGGAATCGATAAACCAAAGTGCCTTGTTCTGCACCCATCTAAAGGGTAAGATGTTGAAAATCTGGTTGTTTTCAAGTTTCACCATTTGCAAAGAACAGGCTGTCAAGTAATGGAGAATAGGGAATTTGAAAGAGAGTTTGTTTTTCTTACATTGTTGATTGGTTTTTCTGCTATCTAGGAAAATGTATTGGACAGATGGCAATACAGTAAACGTGGCCAACATGGATGGAAGCAATAGCAAGATTATTCACCAAAACCAGAGAGAACCAGTTGGTAAAGTCAAAGAGTCATTTGTTGCCATAGCAAACTGCAAAAAAACCTGTTCTGTTTTTGCCGTCTGAGATTCTCCTTATGTGTGGACATACTGTTTTCCCATTCTTAGCAGCACATTATGTCAGAGTTCTGTCCATATTTGTCTCTACCTAATATATTCATTAGAAAATAATGTTTGTGTATTGGCTAACGTCCTATACAACAACACATACATTTATAATTCCCCATTCACGCAGTCTAATGTCAATGCTTCTGTCCTAGGCCTTTCAATAGACTACACATCTGGAAAGCTGTACTGGATCAGCACAGGCAACGGCACAGTCAACAGGTGTAACCTGGATGGCAGCGGTCTGGAGGTGTTGGAGTCCATGAGGAAACAGCTGGTTATGGGCACTGCCCTGGCCATTATGGGTGAGTAGTTTAGACCATGAAAGATTTCCCCTTGTGTGAAGCCTCTGACATGATTTAGAAGAGGGTCATTCATGTTGTTTATCTAAATCTTGATTGCTATGAAGACCTTCTGGTTGTTTTTATGAACTATTTTTATCATGGGGAAATTACCATGAATTACCATTACCATGAATTACCATTACCATTAATTCAAATTTTAACCAAATGACCCTCATGTATAAAATACTATTACAACCATTTGGTTAGAGTTTGATTAATTTAAATGAGTTCAGTGGAAAAGTAATGCAATTATGTTCCTATATATAAAATGACATGTTTTGTCTAAGCCTTACCATTTACAGTTTACTACAATAGCTTAGCTATCTGCCTTTGCATTTGCACAACAGGAAGTTTATTGTTTTATAGGAGTGTTGAGGGGTTATATAACTGACTGGATTTGTAAGAACACGGACGTTAATTTATTCACTACTAAGAAGCAGAATCCTACACTTTAAATTGAAACAATTCAGAGGCAGCCATGTCTTTTGATTAATGATTAATATCAAACTTTACAGTGTCCTTGGTAGGTCCTGCAGTCTCAATGGACACTTTTACTGTTATGTGAATGCGAATGTGGCAATTCATAAAAAAATGCTGAGAAATATGCAATGCAATTAGCAAGGAATGCTCTCAATCCACTGTTTTTAAACCTGCTACTTTACACGGAGTACAACCTCGTTTCAGGGCGTCTTTTCAAAGGAAGAATATAATAGAATACCAAGAATGTCTTAATGTTCAACCTAACAAGGTAATGATTGAAAGGGTACATTAATGCGTTTACCATAAAATGTGTACGGACATCATTCTTGTGGTTGTTATCGCAGACAATCAAAGTAAATGATGAATTGCACTGATGTTTTTTCTGTCCAATTACTGTAGTTGAACTCCTCAGTGGCACCTCCCATTGTGACTTGGTTCAATTGATGTCCCTGGCAGGTTGGCTGTAGGCTTGTTCAGCAATTTATCTGTAATCCGTACGAGTACATATTTTGAAGTATTTTTTTCACCGTTCCACATGAGACCAGTTGATGCGTTCAAAAAAAGAAAAACCTTGGTTCAAGGTTGGCCCTGCGTCAGTCATTTCCGAGCCCAGACTCAATTCAATATGTGTCTGGCCTCTTTTGTGGAGCTCTCACTATGCATAATAGGATAGGGAAGGTGTCATATGGCCTGCTTCCACTAGTTTCCTCTCAGGACTCGAGCCCTTGAGACTCAGCATGGAAGAATGAACTCCAGCTCCTGTCTCATATCGCATGCTGTGGAGGATAAGAAATCTCAAAGTCCCAATTCTCTGAACAAAGCTCCGCATGTAGCCTATTTTATCAGGATCCCATGAGTCATCCCACTGTATTCCTGTAGCAGGGGAATACAGCAAGGGCAGAGTATGGAGGTTTACACGAGCCACTGTAGCCTACAACTGACACAACCATTCACTGTAACAAGGGTCAGGAGATGTTACTGTAGCTATTCTGGTTCAGAACTACGTATTGAGCCTGAAAACTAACGTGACCCTTTTTCTGTAATGAACATGGTTGATTCATTAAGTCTTTTACAATGTAACTTGGGTCCATGATTGAATAGTATTTTTTTTTAATGCCTCTGTGTGATTGTAGAAATAAACTTGGATTGATAGTAACAATATCTGCAGGCGACAAGCTGTGGTGGGCTGCAGACAGTTCTGCCCAGTTGGGGACTGTTACTAAGAGAAGTGGCCTCAATTTGACTGTACTACGAAATAAAACAACTGGGATTGTCAACATGAAGATGTATGACAGCAACATCCAGCGAGGTAAGACAGATTACTGTCAACAAATTCAAAATATTCCCACCCTACAAATTCTGATTCTGTTTGTCTGAAATGTCACTCTCGTCATTTAAATGTAGAGGTAATATACATGTGCTACATCTATCTAGCTTTCAAGTGAAATTGGACTGCAGATGGTGACTGGCAGTGGCAAGCCACATATTTTTCAATCTGTTCTTAGGTTACTGGCAGTATCATCCATATTAATGCCAGCTCTTTTACCAAAATTGCCGTGGAGCCCTTAAACGCCCCATTAGCATTGAAAATGGCAATTAAGGTGTCTTAAAGGTAAATCTTTTTACTCCCTCTTCAAACTTCCACGGAGCGATTAGCTACTTCATTTATCTCTTTGACACCGACCACATGGGAAACGGGGCACGTCTCATTACTCAGCTTCAAATGAGCTAGTCTAGGTGTCTGAAAATGAGGAGCCCGCTGAATGCTTCAAAGCTGCTCTATTTCTCAAATACACAGGCGCCAACGCTACTCTCACACGCTCCGTAGCAAAAAACGCCTACACTCAACATTAAGGCCGTAATCCGTCCACTTCTGAAGTGTCTCTGGGTGGATCATTAGGAGTCGAGTTGCGATGACGTACGAATACAGCAGTAGCTTCCTCTCTCACCCTTCGTCTGTCTAGGGAGAAATCTGTGCCAGGTAAACAACGGTGGGTGTTCTCAGCTGTGCCTGCCCACCTCGGAGAACTCTCGGAGCTGCACCTGCACCCTGGGCTACAGTCTCCGGCGAGACCGAGCTTCATGCGAAGGTAACCGGGGTCGCTCCAGGAGCAAATATCCCTCACAGAAATCTTTAAAGGCTACGAATTTGTCTGCGGTTGTCAATAAGTGTGCTTTGTGTTTCCAAGGCCTCGGGCCGTTCCTGATGTACTCTGTGCATGAGAGTATCAGGGGGATTTCTCTGGAGCCCGGCGACAAAACGGAGGCCCTGATGCCGGTGACAGGCACACAGTTCACAGTAGGGCTGGACTTCCATGCTGGTGAATGTCGAGCTTTCTTGCCCTCCTTTGTTTCCAAAGCAAAACAAATCTCTTTTATTTGTTACGTAAGAAATGTCATTACTTTAGTAATGTAAAAGTCTGTTCGTATTTGCCTCTTGATGTCAATAGGGAACGATACTCTGTACTGGACGGACTTGGGCTTAAACAGGATATCCCGAGTCAAGAGAGACCAGACCTGGAGAGAGAACATAGTCACCAGTGGTATTGGACGGGTGGAAGGGATTGCAGTAGACTGGATTGCAGGTCGAGTCACTGCTGTTTATCAAGTCCTCTTAACTCTTCTACAGAAATACCATCTCATGCATCTCACATAAACTCAACTGATTATCATTGATCCCAGGTAATATCTATTGGACGGACCACGGATTGAATCTGATTGAGGTTGCTCGTCTCAGTGGCTTGTATCGCTCAGTGGTGATAGCTGAAGGACTTGACCAGCCCAAAGCCATTGCTGTGCACCCAGTGAAAGGGTGCGTACAACAATATTGCTTTCATCCTCACTTAGAAGGCTTCCTACTTGACATATCTATACCTGAATATAAAATTGTAAATGTTACTTACAGTAACAGAAACCCTGATGAATGGAATGCTTGGCTCTCTTCACTGATCATATAGCAGCCATGCAGTAGTGTATCAGATGTGATTATGGCAGAGGGATTGAGAATGAATGCTACACAATACTTACCCAGGGGTGGTACACAGCCTTCTGAATGCTAATGTTGATGCATGGAGCACATTATCATCCCCATGGTTCTTACCAAGTCATTGGAAAGCAGCAATTAAACTAAATGACAGGTTACCCTCCAATTTCACAACACAAACTAGACTATCCACTGGGCCTACTGTTGACATATTTCAAAGTCTATATTAGATTTAAGCAATCAGCTTGATTGCCATATGAGCTACATAAACACTCTGCCTGTGTGTGTGTGAGAGAGTGTACGTGTGTGTGCGTGCGGGTGTGTATCTATATGTGTGTGTGGGAGAGAGAGTGTGAGCTTGGAGCTGTGAGGTAATGAATGCGTAAGACGCTGTGAGGAATGGGGGTTAGAGGGAGACATCATTAATTAGCCTGTGCAGGTGAAGCTCAAGCTGTGCCAACAGCCTCATTCTCATTTCTCTGGGCGCCTCCGCCCTTCTCTCGCTGCTCTCATCAGCAGGAGAATCAATAGAGTGCTATCCTGTGGACGAAGCGATGGAAACACAGCCCTCTCTGCACCACGGTTAATCATTGAGAGTCTCCGAATGTGAGCTGTTCCTATCAAGTAGGAATGGCCGTAGTGGGAGACTGTGTGTGCTGTCATTAAAAGCAGTATTGTCGGAAAGAACTAGGGGGGGGGATTTTGATTGACATGTGATTAGTGTTTAACTTCACGTCTCACTTGGTGTAAGCCAAACCTCCTGTAATCCATTTACTAACAGATTAGAGACTAATTTCAAAGTAAAAATGTTGCTGATTGCCGCTCTGAGAAAATATATGCCACTCTATGTAGAACAAATTGTCTGTAAGCCTGGTTCAAGACAGGCAGTTTTTAGGCCAGTGGAATTAGAAATTCCTCTCTATAAAGACACATGATTAAAGGTGCCTTTTAAAACAGATGGTTCTGTCTGACCTGAATAGAGAACTTTTTGAAGGCGATTCCTGAAGGAACAAAGAAAAACATGTTTTGGGGGAGAGACAGAGCGAGAAAGAATGCAGCAAAAGTCAAGAAAATGCTCTGTCATTGTTTCAGGGTATCTCTGATATCTGTAAAGCCATCATGTCTTTCCAGTCTCGTGTGTCAAAGGAGGTGGCAGCTCCTACTGTCAATTGCAAATCTGCATGACATGTTCTCTAAGGCTATTGGTTGTGGACAGGTTCATGTTCTGGACAGAATGGGGCCAGAGTCCTTGTATCGGGAGGGCTCGTCTGGATGGCTCAGACCAGGAAGTGCTGGTGAACTCTGGGATAGCCTGGCCCAATGGCATCTCTGTGGACTACAAGGTGTGCTCTCCTCAGCGCTTCGCAGTCAGAGTGCTTACACAGCACTTTGAATCCCACCCCACATATTTGGATCCCCCACTGATTTTAAAGAGGCATTACAGTCCCACCTCTGTGTTATCTCATGATAATGACATGGCCCAGGTTGATAGAGCTGACCTGCTTCACCCATGTTTATTTTCAAATTGCATTCTAGGAAAATAAATTATACTGGTGCGATGGGCGTACCGGCAAGATAGAGAGGATCAACCTTGAGAGCGGCGAGAGCCGAGAGATTGTACTGTCAGACGGCAGGGCGGATGTGTTCTCACTGGCAGTCTTTGGAGCTTACATCTACTGGTCTGACAGGTAATTTATTTTTCCATAAATGTTACAGTCACCAAATGGGCCATGGAAACCAGCTGCTCTCCCCAGCAACCCCCTCCCTCCCCTCCCTCCTTCCCCGCACCCCACCAGCCCTCCCCGCCCCCCTTGTAGGATTAGCCACCTTCCCACACAAGGTCACGGCACCAATCTGAGCAAAGCTCCGTCATTTGCACCACCGCAAAGACAGACACCTTTCCCTCTTAAATCGTACGTCAATGTCACGGCAAGGATAGGTCCCTTCACCTTCTGCCAGCCCAGCTGTCGGACGCAATTTAATGAGTTCTTCGATTCTAATTAGCGGAGGGCCATTGATTAGCTGGTGTCAAACTTCTTGTGTCTCGCCCTGTCGTACGACAGGGCCCTCGCCAACGGCTCCATCCGCCGATGCGCCAAGAAAAACGCAACGGAAGTGGTGACCCTAAGAAGCGGTCTAGGGGTCAACCTGAAGGATGTGAAAGTCTTTAATCGAGACAGGGAGAAAGGTAGTCAACTTTTTCTTCTGTGTTACTCACTTGAGAAGAATACAAAGCCTTTCCTTGAAAAACCAAGTACATGGTAACTAATACAAATATTATTGATTGTCCAATAATGTAACATTCTTAATGAAGTCTGGTATTTTAGGACAAAAATGTTCTTTCAAAGTGAGAGCTCATGACAGTGTATCTGATGTATTCCTGCTTTTCCCGCCGACAGGAACCAACCCTTGCGGCAGAGACAATGGCAGATGCCAGCAGCTGTGCTTCCACCAGGGCGGTGGTAGGAGGACCTGCGCCTGTGCCCACGGGCACCTGGCTGTGGACGGCCTCAACTGTCTCAAACACGACGGCTACTTGCTCTACTCCGAAAGAAGCGTCCTCAGGAGCGTCCACCTGTCAGACGAGAGCGACCTGAACTCCCCCGTCAGGCCCTACGAGGACCCGGCTCACTTTAGGAATATCATCGCCCTGGCCTTCCACTTCCGACAGGACTCGACAGGGACTAACCGAATATTCTACAGCGACGTCCATTTTGGGAATATACAGATGGTCAACGACGACTGGTCTGGGCGACAGGTGATTGTTGAGAGTAAGTCAATTGTTTATTCTGACTTGGGTATTGACTGCCGCCGTAGAGAAGGTGTAACAACCTATTGGGTATGACGATTTCATGCAGTTTTATGTAGTCCTGTTTTTTTACCTTGGTTACACGTTGTATGGCTTTGAATTTATATGAAAAGGAAATACTGTACCCTTCCCCAGCTGGCCTGTGGAGCTTTCATAGAGATGGCAGGCTCCCATGTCCTTGTGTCTGCGTCACTTTTCCCAGTGTTGCCTTCATTGACATCAGAGCCCTCTGAAGCTGTGTAGCCCGAACATGTTAACATTCTCCTCCGATATGAAAGGCCTACCTTGATGAGAACTAAAAAATGTTCACTTCATTTAAAGTGTGAAATCGGAGGAATCCCAACTAATCTCATCATGCCTCACGGAGCCAATGCCGACATTTAGACGCAGACTCCAGACTTTTTTGTATGCAGTCTGATGCTGACTTTGATCTTTCCTTCGCATTGCCGTCACCTTACGTAATTCAGAGCTGTGTGAAGACGTTGCTAGAATATCAGGACGACAGTATCTAAACCGTCCATCCAGTGAGTTGTATGGATTATAATGCTTTGAACTCATTGTGGTTGAGTGTCTTTCAGTTATTGATGTGTACTGTACAACCTATAGAAAACATTGGAGGAAACTTGCCGGGTCAATCCAGAGTCGGTTATGTATTTCCCAGTTCGTAAGTGGCTTGAGTTGTATGGGCGATCTGCAGACATCAGTGTGAATGAACAGACACCTCACCACTTCACCTAAGGGTGAAGAAGAAGTTGAAGGCTGGAGGTTGTAGTTTGTATTGACAGCTCTTTGTGTCTATAGGGGAAGATCCATCTTTGTTAACTGCAGTGAAAGGTGATGGATAGTGCACAGGAAATGATCAGAAATCCCCTATTCTCCTCCTCCAATTATTTTCCACCAACTTCATACACCACCAGCACTATGAAAGATACATCCTAACAAAAGAAGTGTTCCAGAACACAACCCAATGCTTTCCTGTCCTCGAGAAATAGAGGTCTTCCATCTGTATTATGTGTTCACCGTGTCCAGTAGCTGCGATGAGGTAAATACAGATTGTTCCTTGACTATGAGCGGCAAAATATGAACAAAGCGCTTCTGATCCTTGATCCTATGCTGTACTGTACCATCTGTATGTCTCTTAGGAAAAAATGGGTGCTAAATGGAACACAAAATGAAATCATCCTTGAGGCCTACCTTCAAATCTGCATTGTTCTGTAGTACTCAGCTGAACTCGATTGGTGTCGTTCTCTTTCTTTAATAAACATCAGATGAGGGAGAGAGGGCAGGTTCGAGATGAGATTGTTAATGGATCTTACTATACCAGAGCCTCTATGAGCAGAGACAGAGATAAACGTTGTGATCTCAACGCGTCAATCATCAGAGACAAACAATGAACCATAATGGCTTCATTTGACAAAATCTTGCCATAATTATCCAGAATGTTACTGTTAAACCTCAATTCTTGACTTGGATGAGCATTGTTCCAATTGCAGACAAATCTTTCCCACCTTTAAATCGGAAATAAAATATGTCAGGAGGTGAGCGCACCTGCTATCGTACATCAATTTGATATATTGTTTTATTAGAGGACCACTGAACCCAGCCAGTCCCCTGCAGAGGGTTTAAAGGTATAGTCGTTTCTCTCCCTAATTTGCAAAGACAGCAGATCCTTGTCACTTACTGTTCTGTAGCTTCTGTGTGCAAGGCTCGATGCTGACTTGGCTCAGATGTTGTACTTTTGACCGGAAAGGAATGGAGGAGAAGATCTATCAAACTGACTGAGGGAGGGGTGGTTATGAATTAATGTGTGTCTTAAGCTTGAGCGTGCACATGTAACAAAGAGCCAGCATGTAAGGCTTTGTCGGCATCTACTAAGACACGTCTGTCATGTACAATTGTCTTGTACACTCTTGTAGAAACCTTGGGTCTTTTTTTTCCGTGCTAGGTTCTAAACCGGAATTGTGGCTCGCTCACAGTAGTTAGTGTGAAACTCGTCGGTACAATTTGACTCCTGACTGTAGTCTGTCTAATACCTCTCATGTTCCATTGAAATCCAGTTAATTTAGCTTTACTGCTCCTCCCTAGATGTGGGCTCGGTGGAAGGCCTTGCCTACCATAGAGCCAGGGACTCGATTTACTGGACAAGCTCCACCAGCTCCACCATCAGCAGGCACAGCCTAGACCAGAGACAGCCCGGGGCTTTCCTCAGAGAGGCTGTTGTCACCATGGCAGAGGAGGACCAACCCCACGCCTTGGTTTTGGAGGAGTGCCAGAAGTAGGTGTTGTTGTTTTCACCCCCCATTACTGTACATTCTCTGGGGCCTAGTTGTTCTCATTATTCGAGGATAACAGGAACTTTCAGTGTGCTGTGACGGATGTGTAAAAGCTGCAGTCTCTACTGGTGGGACATATATATATATTTAAAAAAAAGCTTTGGCATCTTAGATCACACGTTTTGACTTTTAACACATGCTGAGTTCTCTGCTCTACAGCACACTGGGTAAGAAGCTGACTGAATGATCACAGGAAAAGTATTTCTTCACACTATCTGTTTGTGCTGCTTTAGAGAAGACCTACTGATCCCTAAAAAATAAAAATGACAGCATTTAAAACTGCAGTACTGTTTTTGAAATAAGTATATCTTATTGTTTATACAAATGTTTACTTTATTGTAATGGCAATTTCTGTTCATAGAAATGTTCAAGTAATAGTGAAATATCTCTTGAGCCCCTGCACATTTACATTACATTTAGTCATTTAGCAGACGCTCTTATCCAGAGCGACTTACAGTAAGTACAGGGACATTCTCCCAGACGCTAGTAGGGTGAAGTGCCTTGCCCAAGGACACAACATAATTTTGCACGGCCAGGAATCGAACCAACAACCTTCTGATTAATAGGCCGACTCCATGTCCTCCAGTCTTAGACAGAGGACATGATTCAGGCCTCTATTTAACTGTGTCATCTCTGTAGTGGTCAAAATTGAATTGTGTTATTATGTCCTCGATTTTCCAGTCTGATGTTCTGGACTAACTGGAACGAGCACCATCCCAGCGTTATGAGGGCCACGCTGGTGGGCAACAACATTCAGAGGATCGTCAGCACGGACGTTCTCACACCCAACGGCCTCACCGTCGACCACAAGGCAGAGAAACTCTACTTCTCTGATGGAACCCTGGGGAAGATTGAAAGATGTGAATATGACGGCTCTCAAAGACATGTGAGTAGCTAGGATTTGACTTCAAAGTTATGTCGCCATTTCTTTCTTTTCATTGTTCTCGCTTAGTGCCGATGGAAGGTGTCTGACTTGGTTTCGATTATTGTTCATTGCAGCGAGGAAAGGAGTTGCTTTGTCTGAAAACGAAGACTTTGAAGCTGTTTAGCTGTCTTTGGAGTAGCCACACATGTTCTTGCTCCACAGCATTTTGACTACTTTCAAATAGTCAAATGTGTCAAATTGACTTTGAGCGTGCCGGCTCCTCTTAGTACTTCACAGATGTCAAATTGAACAACCTTTAAGTGCCACCGTGTACATGGACTGCTTGTGCCATCATGGCCATGCATAGTCATGAACGTGTCCACTTAAGGAAACTGCCTTTTAATGTGATGTGTGATGTTTTGACAGCTTAAATGTTCAAATGCTACCATAGAAGCTGGCAAGGCTTAGCGTCGGTTGTGATAGAGGTCTTTGATGCACTGCACTACAATATTTTACAGTGTAGTGCCCTGGAACGACGGATATGTCAATCACAAAGCCCACGGTCTGGCAAGCGCAGCCTAGAAACCTGGAACTAAGCCCTGAGTGCGGTATGTGGACGGTCAGGGACATGCTCCTCTTGGCATACACTATTTACCGTATGGATTTGTGATGGATTTATGATGCGAAGCTCCAGCTGTCTTCCAGTCCTTCACACGTCAGACCATTACGATTCATGATGTTTAAACCCATCTGCTTGTTTTGTTCACCATTAGAATGAAAGCTATTCTGAACATGTCTCTGTCAATGCACATTGGTCATTTACTCTCTGCAGTTCAGTGTCTTCCACGGTAGTTCACACTGACACGTCTCTCAGGTGATACATCGGTGCTTTAGACCTAAAATATACCTCTTTGTCATCTCCCAGCTCATTGAGGAGAAATAAGCACTCAGTGAAATGAACAAAAGGTGACTTTCTATGAGTATATACCTACCAAATAGTGATAATTAGGGCATTATATTTGTTCAAAATTTTTCTTAGTATTCTTCATCTTTCTATCACTGCTGGTTTTACCGTAGTTTTCTCTCGGTCTTCAGACGTAATGACAGGGCTCATTTAATGGTAAGTTAGAAAGCCTGGAGCTCTGGAGAAATCCTGCAAAATCTGAAAGAATTGAGCCTCTCCTTCCTGCCCCCATGTTATTGACACCATCATCCCGGTCATCCACAGTCCGAACTGTAATTACACTGCATTGTTTTCCCTGCTTGTTTTTAACTGTTTAG
The DNA here is from genome assembly GCA_903064625.1 of Mallotus villosus. NCBI lineage: Eukaryota > Metazoa > Chordata > Actinopteri > Osmeriformes > Salangidae > Mallotus > Mallotus villosus. The sequence continues at coordinate 67,186 of CAEFZP010000347.1, forward strand.
CTGTTTGATATTTGGTACATCTCACGGTACTTGGTACACATCTCTCTATATTCAATAGTTTGAATGTATTTAACGACGATCATCTTTACAGTTTGCTGGTTCATGCTATACTTTAGCAGCATATATGGCACTGGTCTCACAAATGGAACTTGTTATTTGTTAATGCAGTGTCGTTATTGTATAGTGCTGTAGAATAGTATTGTATAGTGTTGTTGTCGTGGAGTGTCGTAGTATAGTATGGTAGTGTTGCTATGTGTTACTGTATAGTGTTTTACTGTGTTTAATTGTTTTTTTTTATACATATGTGTTGCACCCCCATGTACAGCCCTGTGTATTTTGTATTGGTAACCTGTTCATTTTTACTGTTAATTTGGATTTATTTTGATCTTGTACCTTTAACGATATAATATCCCCTTGGGATAAATAAAGTACCTACTTGCCTATCTACTTACCTACCATTTACGCTACTTGGTCTGTGAAAGTAATTTATCATCTCCTGGTGCAACGGAAGAACGGTCTCTCCTCAGACGCTGAGGCTTCTCTCTGTATATGGACACACAGGAACTGTAATTGATAGTGCTTCAGCCTCTTGGCTTTGAGGCATTTGTATCCATTAGGCCCACGCCACAGGGGGCTTACGTTAAACAGTCGCTTCTTCTTCTCTCTTCTGTTTGCAGATTATCCTGGAGTCAGGGCCGGGGACCTTTTTTGGACTGGCAATTTACGGGAACTTGATCTTTTGGTCCGACTGGGTCAGAAGGGCTGTGGTACGGGCAGATAAATACACAGGGGGCAACGTCAAAGTTCTGCGAGCTGACATCCCACACCAGCCAATGGGGATCATCGTGGTCGCAAAGGACACCAACAGTTGTGAGTGACTGACTGTAAACTACAATATTCTATCAAATGTGAAAGTTTTGCACAGCAAGAAACTTCTTCAAAACTAGCATTAATCATTGCACAACCTTGTTCGCTTCCATTTCTTGTAGGTAATTACATTTCTATGGCCTAGGTTACCATGAATAGAATTTCTCCTTCAACAGCTCATACGGAATACTTTTCTCTGAGTGTTCACAGTGCAACTCAAGTGTGCTAGGAAGAATAAAGGCCAGGTCCAGGAGTGTAGGCAGCCCCTCGATACTTGACCCGTCCTGTGGCATGGCCAGCGCACTCAGCTAAACCCTCATCATTTGCATCACAGCACTCTCCCAGTCCATGTCTGTGTTGGCAGGGCCGTAGGCACCGAGGCTATGATTCACAGCTTTCCTCCTCATGCCACCGGCTGTGCCAAGCACAGTTCAAACAAGGGTCCGCGGGGAAGGACGACTTTTGCCTCCGTAACACGGGCGTCCTTAAAATGTTAGCAGAGTTTTTTTAGCAGGCTAAATCACTCTGGCAGTCACTTCAGAATCTTGGGTTGATAAATTGTGCGCAATAACCCATTTTGTATGCTTTTTTCTCACCAACTTAATGGAGACCTTTAAAGCATATTTCCTCCATAACTCTGTATGTGCCTTGTCCTTATTATGTGCATGCAGTAGTAGAAACATCCTCTCATCAGGATGTTGGCCGTTTTTCCAGGTGAGCTGTCTCCTTGTCGAGTGCTGAACGGGGGTTGTCACGACCTCTGCCTTCTCACCCCACAAGGCACAGTGAACTGCAGCTGCAGAGGGCAGCGCGTGTTACAGGAGGACAACAGATGTGTATGTAAGTCTACTGTCTTTTACTTCCTCCAGCCACTCAACAGCCAATCATTAAGGCCTAATGACTCTGCTTTGAACCCGTCTTACTACTCATAAGCCCACTAGGAGTGAAGTCAGGATATTTAGCTAACTGGTGGATTTAGTTTGGGCACAGTCAACTCTGTGAAGGTTCTGGACTATAGATGTCCATTTGCATATGACAGTTTAAGCCTACTGAAATCATCTGTGGTATTTCATTCAATGGCACACAGTGTAAAACATTTTTAGCTGTGTATGGATTTCCCATTGTCCACAGAGAAGCAGAGAATACAAGCAGCGGTGTCTGTTAAGTTCTGCAAGGTGAAACTATGGGCAAGGACAATGAGAAACATTTCAGACTGATGTGGGAATTAGTATAACTCAAACTTTTTTGGTTTAGCTGAGGATTTTTTTTAAAGAATTGCTATACAAAAGCAGTCTAAAAACACAAAAAAAGCAGTCTCAAATGAAGCCTTCAAACCAAAGTGTGCCCCTTTTCTCATTTTGCAGCTAAGACCTCTTTGTGCAACATCCACACTGAGTTTGAATGTGGAAATGGCGAGTGCATTGACTATCTCTTCACATGTGATGGAATAGCTCACTGCAAAGACAAGTCAGATGAGAAAATGCAGTATTGTGGTAAGCACCCCATTGATCCTACCGTCTTAGTGGCTTCCTCCAGTGAAAATCCTTCTTCCTCAAGCAAAATCTCTCGGGACCTCTGTGGAATGACTAATACACTCCCTTCATCAAATTGCACAACACACAATACGTGTGATCTGTTGAATTACTACTTTGTCAAATTTCAGTCGGACAATTTTGCTTTTCTTTGTCGTTCAGATAACAGGAATTGCAGACAAGGCTTCAGGAGCTGCTTTAACAGGCGCTGTGTGGCCAACGCGTTGGTTTGTGATGGAGTCGATGACTGTGGTGACAACTCAGATGAGGTGTACTGTCAAAGTGAGAGAAAAAAAACGACTGCAATGCAGCAGAACATCTCTAATACAGCAATATGCACTATCTACCTGTCCTTTTGTTTTTACCTGAAGAATAAGAAATGCTATCTTATTTCCTCTAACTAACAGTCTATTCTCCCCTTTAGATGCAACATGTGGTGCTTCGGAATGGCGTTGCCAAGACTGGACTTGCATTCCGGCCTCGTCCAGATGCAATCAGGTCATCGACTGCGCCGACGTCTCGGATGAAAAGAACTGCAGTAAGATAAGCCTTTTTGTCAAGGCCCTCCGACGTAATACGCATATCTCATGGCACTGTTGTCCTGATATTAATGTGGGGGACGTTACTGTTTTCCCAGATAACCTGGACTGTTCAGATTACTTTCAGCTCGGGGTGAAAGAGGCTGAGTTTATCAGCTGCAACTCCACATCGCTCTGCATCCACCCGTCCTGGATATGTGATGGAGCCAACGATTGTGGGGATTATTCAGATGAAGCTCTCTGCCGAGGTGACAAGCTCTCCTTCTCTACTGTAGATCTGCACATACTCTGGATGCATCATTGAATCATGAGGGGATTAAGCTCTAGTGGTATCGAAGTGGACTGTCTGTGTTTACAGTTTAGTAGAGAGTATTTGATCCGTATATGTAGTACAGAATAGTATAAAGTATCTGATCTGACACACCTTTATTCTACTCCTGCTCATTGATAAAAAAAGATGGCAAGGTAGAGTAATGCTCCGTGAATGATCGTTGTATCTTGGTCCCGTCCAGCCTCCCTAAGACACGGGTGTCCTGAGGGGTATTTTGCGTGCCCCAGTGGGAACTGCATCTCCAGCGTGTGGCTCTGTGATGGCCAGAGTGACTGTGAAGACGGAGCAGACGAATTACAGTGCGGTACGTAAGCCCTGCTGCCCACTCAGGAACCTCATATCAAATATTTGGATATGTAAGTTGTTATGCATGAATATTTAGAATAAACATTGCTTGTAGAGTACTAAAACCAATGCATAATTCATTATTACCGTTATAATCATACATGCACATTTGATACAGAAGCAGAGCATTTCACCATTTCCATGACGATGACGTGTGTACTGAACTTTATAGAGAACCCATCAGGCTTTAGGTTTCAAGGAAAGGTAGCTTCATTCTACCTACTGTAGGATTGTGTGGAACAGATGAAGTGAAGAGCTACTTCAGGCTGATGTACTTGGACGCTTTATCCCCTGCTGTCGCTCTGGTCAATATTCCGGAGAGCTGTTGTCAGATAAGACGATGGGCCGGCTATGGGAAGGTGGTCTTGAAATCAAACAGTGCAGCTTCAGGATGCGTCTCCTATCTCCTGCTGAGCCAAATCTTTACTCCCCTACTTGATCCTGTGGAGGATCCGCTTCAAAGCCCTTTAATGTCTCATAAAGAATCATAACTGGAGCCCAAAATCCTCCCGGGCAGGTACCAAAGCAGTGCCCTTTGACCCCACATTCCAAGTTAATGTGCATTCCTTTGCTGAGTTGTGTTTGGAAAGCGTCCCAGTGCCCAGGTGGACACACACAGCGATTCCCAGGCATCGCACCCCTGTCCGTTGTCTTGTGTTGACCTTGGCCTCGGCTGGCGTAAATGGGAGATTGTTGGCGGCAGGAGAAAAGGCAGCAACGTGCCACATTGAAATCGATGGGATAAACAAATAAGCAAATAAACAAAATGGACAATGCACCCTCGGATGTGCTTGCGCAGGCTGGAATATTTTGCCTATTTTTGCACTCTTTTGTACAGCGGTTGATTTACAAGGCGAGTCCCACTTTGAAAGTGCTTACCAAATGAATGTCCCAACATTATGCCGCAGAACCCATTTTAAAAATGACAGTGATATTTTGCCATACATTCCACATGCATGGGAACAAATGGGAACATAATAATAGTAATGCTACCTTTTAGTAGGAGATTTATGCAGTCCTGGGTTTTGCAATGGCCTCATGCCATTTCCCTTTTTTTCCACGACACATGGAAGCAAAGGCGAACGACTTCCTGTTTGTGACAGAACAACGCTCTGTTAAGAACCCTAATTCTATTTGTCAGTTCTCTGTTACTTTAGACTCTCCGTGTTTACGGAACCAGTTTGCGTGCTCCGTGAACAAGTGCGTCGACAAACAATGGCTCTGCGACGGAGAGGACGACTGCGGCGATGCCTCGGACGAGAGCCAAGAGATGTGTGGTTCGTGTTTGAATTGGCTTCAGCGTTACATGGTTTCAGTATGCAGTCCCATTGTTGAAATTCAGGGATGCGCATATTCCTTCTGGGAATATTAAGCCCTACTTGATGACAATTCCCTCAAAATGACAGGGTTGGTGACCCACCAATGTGAGTGTGCTTGGGTGTCCTATTTTCTGAGTGCTCCAGTCACTGTGTGTCTGTGTGCGTCTCCAGGCTCGGTGACCTGTGGGCCGGGCCTGTTCAGTTGCCCCGCCTCCTACGCTTGCGTGCCTCAGAACTGGCTGTGTGACGGGGAGAGGGACTGCCCCGACGGCAGTGACGAACACTCGGCTGCCGGCTGTGGTGAGACTCACTCTTGTACTGTGCTGTTCGTCCATGAGCTATCCCCTTGACCTCACCCTCTACGCACTCACGCACTGTGCACACAGCTCAAACGTTTATTTACATCCAGACTGAAGCAATAACGTCTTTATACATATGCTTCTAAGTACCTCATCATGGAAGAATGGTCCTTGATTGACATCTACAGAGGATAACCCTGTCGTGACCCTCTTCTATCAGCTCTCAACAGCACTTGTATCAAGGGGATGTTCAGATGCCACAATCAGAGGTGCATCGGGCAGAGATTTGTTTGTGACCATGACGACGACTGTGGCGACAACTCTGATGAGTCACCCGAGTGTGGTCCGTAACTTATTGAGTTCCCTTCATCCCATATTGCAGTGTTGAACACCATTGTTTTGTATTGTATTGGATCTACAAAAGTCAATGATTTCTGATGACACAAAATAAAATATGTGTGTGTGTGTATGCGTGTGTCCTCACAGAGTACCGCTCCTGTGGACTGGGGGAGTTCCGCTGTGCAGATGGGCGGTGTTTGCCGAGTGCCCAGTGGGAATGTGATGGTTCACCCGACTGTCTGGATCACTCTGACGAACTGCCACACAACCCAAAGTGCTCAGCTGCAGGCAAGCCTTTTATGTGATAGCAGCCGCTTGATGGATATAGCCGAGTCTAGCCTCCCATATGGGATGGGCACAAACACCTGTTCTAATCTTTACTATGACTCGTTGCCTAGTTTTATCAAACCTTATGGATTAGTTTCCTTTGCTTTTTCTTGAATAAATGACTTTTGAATGCACGTTGTTTGCACAAAGATGTGGCAAAGAATAATGATATGGAGTATTATGACACCCAGCTAGTGACACCTTTTTTAAACTCAGTAAGTTGTCTCTGTTCATGACATGAACATGGCTTGATTACCATCGATGTCCATTGCCTCAGTAGAAAGCCTGTGCAATGGTTCCGTCTTCATGTGTGCCAACGGCCGCTGTGTCCCCCTGGCCGGCTTGTGTGACCAGAGAGACGACTGTGGGGACGGTTCAGACGAGCGGAGCTGCCACGTCGACGAATGTCTCAACCGCCATGTCAGTGGTTGCTCTCAGGACTGTCAGAACCTGCCTGTCGGCTACAAGGTAGGACCCCATTAGCCCTAAAGCACTATAGAACCACTAGCCCCCAAGTTTTAATATTCAACATCCACCCCCTTCCCACTAAGCTGTCAAAACAAACTCATGGAAGCCCAAAGCCCAGCAAAGGTCCTGGTGTTGACACTTCAGCAGCTCTCCTTTGTCAAACGTTAAACACAAAATTAAACAGAGACACGGTTATTACATTCCTCAACTTATGACAGGCGTAAGGACTTTTTCAAACTGTTTATTGGTTCGTGGATATTATATCCGTGAAATGTGCGACTTGTTCTTTCCGTTCTTTAAGCCCGAGGCCCTATGGAGAACATTAGGTGAATGACCATGTTCTAGTCGGTCAGAACAGACATGGAGACTGAAGAGAAACAAAAAGCCATAGAACTGGCTTGTGCATCCAAAAGCTAAAGGGACGTGTAGAATAAGATATATTTGAGATATGGCATAACCTGCTAGAAGCATTGAGATAGATCTCATCATCAGTTTGGTTTTATAGTCCGAGCAGGGCCTCGTCCAACAGCCCCACCTATTACCTTTCTGTTGATTGCTTCAGTGCCTTAGTATATAAAAGACCTTGTTCTTGAAATAACGGGCCACCATGGTGCTTTTTTGTCCCCTCCACATCCAGTGCAAGTGTTGGCCCGGTTTCCGACTGAAGGACGATGGGAAAACCTGCGTCGACGTCGACGAGTGTTCGTCCCACTTCCCCTGTAGCCAGCAATGCATCAACACCTACGGTTCCTACAAGTGCCTGTGTACGGACGGATACGAAGCCCCGGCGAAGAATCACAACAGCTGCAAGTCTCTCTCAGGTGGATATCCCTAGCTACCTCTACGACTCCACACAACCTCCCCCCCCCCAGCCACATCCATCTGATTGTCTCTATCTATCTATATATCTATCTATCTCTCTCTAAGCTTCCGTCACTCAAGCCTTCCACCTCCTGCCAGTTATTTCTTAGGGACTCACAGTCATAGAAGAATGATGTCATCGTCAGGATGTGGGTGCATGATCGCTTGAAAGGGCCGAGATCCGTATACCGAGGACCTGAAGTGTTCTCGTTACTGGCATATGCTCCGAATGGGAGTCTGTGGGGAGGAGAGCCGTGTTTGACAATGACTGACACCTCCCCAGTCTCTGATGGGGGCTGAGCGGAGAGGGGGGAAGGAGACACAGAGACAGCGGAGCTATTAAAAGTAATGAGTCAGGGTATAATCGCCGGGAGCAGTATTTTTTGAGTCACCTCTGCATAATAGTACATGCCTCTGTGGATCTCTGGGTAATAATTGCAGTCACCAGGTGGTGTTCTGTGAGGTCCTCACCTCCTAACGGTTCCCTGCTTCTTTCATGTTTCGCAGCTGAAGAGCCTTTCCTCGTTCTTGCCGACCACCACGAGATTCGGAAAATAAGCACAGACGGGTCCAATTATACTCTGTTGAAACAGGTAATGTAACACGATGCCAGTGTAGGGAATATTTTCTCTGTGCATGTTAGTGTGTTAGTTAAAATGTGGATTGAAGGCAGGGTATTTACACGTCCAGAGCGCAGGGCGATGATCTGCTCAAAGCACATTAAACCCCAACTCAACACTCACACACTTAATAAGTTACGTGAATAGTATGGGAACATTTTGTGGATCTGGTTGCGTAAGGGGGTTTGTAAAACATCTGCCTGCCTGCCTGCCTGCCTGCCTGCCTGCCTGCCTGCCTGCCTGCTTGCCTGCCTGCCTGCCTGCCTGCCTGTTTGCCTGTCTGCCTGTCTGTATGACTGACTGTGTCCCAGTGCCGTCTCACACATAGTCCAGTTTGTGATATTACATTAGCGGGCCTCAAGCCAGGCCTGAGATGAAGACGGACACCAGCAGGAGGCAGGTACAGTCACCATGCCTCCATCATTTGTAGACCAAGGAGCTCATGCTGTGAGGCACTGCTCATCTCAGAGATAATAATACAATTTGCTGTATCACGCTGTCTGGCGGATATCTTCATATCCTGGGTCTGAAATGATTCCAAAACACATTATTCCAAACACTCCAAAACATTCTCTGGGTTATGGGGCAAAGCAATGAGCAACTCCCCCACCCCAAAGAGATAAGTTTGATTAGCTTCAACAAAATCCATCCCCCAGAGCTTCGCGCTGAGGATTACACGATGCATACTGTTTAATGATGGAGATGCTTTTCTTTCCGTAGGGTCTGAGTAACATCATAGCGCTAGACTTTGACTACAGAAAGGAGCTGATTTACTGGATTGACGCGAGCACACCTAGCCAACGGAGAATAAACCGAATGCGCCTGAACGGGAGTGACCTTAAGGTACAGCCACAGTTTCAAGTGTGTGTTTCAAATACATATGAAAAAAGAAGGCTTTTGCTAGAGGCAATGTTTTGGCTCTTGCTGGAAGGACATAATCAATGGGCTCAAACTACTAAATTCCCCCTCCAAAGTAAATCTCCTTCTGTCAGTCTGTCTGTCAATCTTCCTCTCTCTTACTTTCCGTCTCTTTTGTTATCTCTCTCTTCTCTCTGTCTCTCTTACTCAATCTTCCTTTTTCTCTCTCTTTGTCACTCTCCCTCTTCTCTCTCTCTCCATTGCCTAGAAGATGACAAGGCTTAGATGAAATATTGTAAATCTGTAAGTAAACACACTGGGTGTGTAGCTTTGTAAATGTGGCAAACTGAAGGCTGAATTGAAAAAAACATCAAATAAGGAAATGTTCTTCTGCATTATGGTTCTCTAATGCCTTCCATTTGAGGGTAATGAGGTATGGCATAAAAAAGAGGTGCACCATTATATTAGAAATTGTGAATGAACCACTGCATTGCAGGTATCTTGGGTTAGGGCATGAGAGGGAAAGGTAACCATGGTTGCCCATTAGGGCTGAGGAGGTCAACTATAACAAGGGGTCCCCCCCCCTCCACTAGTGCTTGTTAATCCTGACCATCGGTAATAACAAACAAAAAAGTATTATTTATTTGATTCCCCGGTTGGATTTGTGCTTCAGGGTTTAAACTAGAACACTTTCTGAGATTACAGGATTAGACCAATGTCACAGCATGAAGGAAGGAGACTTAAAAAGTCAGCATGTTTGCTCCCCCATGTGGTCATGTGGTAATGATGGTTTCAGGAATGTAGTGTCTCAAAGGTTTCAGGCTTTCACATACAGTCTAAAGTTCTGATATTTGTTTTTTATGTGCCACTTATGCACGTTCCCCCTTCATTCATGTAATAGTAATTCCCTGCCTTGCCTTTCAGACAGGGAAGATCAAAATAACTGCCATTTCTTTTGAGACACCATATGTGAGTTTCATGGTTAAAAGAAGCGCTCCGTCTCCATCTCGTGTAACCATTGTTTGAATCTACTCAAGATGGCAAGGATTTTTGCAGAAAGAAAAATAAAGAAAAGCTGCAATTTCAATTACGTTTCTGATTCAAAAGGGCTTCGTTTACATTATCGGTCTTGGTTGCTATGGTTAGGTCACAGTCCAAGTTGAAATGTTGTTGACTTGAAACGTGGCTTCCTGTATTATGCAATAGCATACTGTTTTCTGTCTGGTTGTTGATCAACCACATGTTTGTTCTATTTACAATATTCATGTCCTCATTTCTTGACCCCGGTAACCCTCAGATAGTCCACCGGATATCCATCCCCAGCGCGCTGGCAGTGGATTGGATTGGGAAGAACCTGTACTGGTGTGACGTCGAGAAGAAGACCTTGGAGGTGTCCAAGGCCAACGGCCTCTATCCCTACCATCCTGGTCAGCACTGGTCTGACCAGCCCCTCTGACCTGGCCCTGGACCCCAGTTCTGGGTACATACTCCCTCTCTCTTCCTCGAACACAGAAATCACAGGCTGGTCGTCACAGAACGGACACAGTATTGTGTTGAAAAAAACATACCTAAACATCATCTAAAACTGTGCCGGAAAATTACCTTTTCAGCCTACAGTACATCGGATCTGAAACAGATATGTTCGTATTGTTCTGAGTTTGTGACATCCGACTGTTATTCTGTGTGCTCGTCCAGCCATGCTACCACTGAAAGGGAACACATTCCAATCAGTCACCTCAACAGTTATTACTGGAGATAGTTCAGAAGGAGTGAATGAATAAACCTGAAGTGTTTTTCCTTTCGTCGTAGATACGTGTTCTGGATCGATAACGGCGAGCAGCCACACATCGGCAGGATCGGCATGGATGGCACTGACAGGCTGGTGTTCAGCAGCACAGAAATGTCTAATCCCACCGCTCTAACGATCGACTACACTACCAAGCGGATTTACTGGGCTGACTCCAATCACCTTCTATTTTCGAATATGGAAGTGTCAAAAGCACACAAAGGTACAGGACATTATGTTTGCCCTATAATCCTAACATGAGTTTATTGAAGACATTCTGTTCTGACAGATCATTATAACACCCTCTCAAATAAAAGACCACAATGAGCACATTCCAATAGGGAATGCAATCATTATGCACAAACCGTCCGTGATAAAAAATCTCAAATGTCTTTGAAGAAATCATTTATAGCCTGATTCTAGGGTGAGAGTGATTCAACTTCTCCGGCACAAGGTTTGAATTAGCAGCGATGCTAATTGTGTGTGAGTGAGAACCAGCTCAGACAAACCTCTGACACGTCCATCGTTCTCTTTACCAATGAAATAGCAACCCCTACCAGTGACTTGTCAGACAGAACAGGCTATCACAGAAATGAATCAGGAGATCCTGAGCAAGGGTGCAATTGTCCGTTCGGGTGTGTGGCATGTGCGGCTCAGTGTGTGTGCGAGTGACATCATCCGCTGGCATTTTAGACTCTCTGATTTAATACAATTTTCAATTTATTGCAGTGCCTGTTATAGACATCCGGGGAGTGGTGGGACTAGCTCTCTTTGAAGACTACATCTATTGGACTGACGAGAAGTCCAAGTCCCTTAGCCGTGCTCACAAAACCTCCGGGCTTCAGAGAGTGGAGCTCCTCGGCTCCTGGCACGCCATCAGGAGCATCAAGGTGTACCATCCTCTCTGCCAGCCTGATGGTAACTGTCTGCCTGTGTTCGTTTGTGTGCATCTGCGTGTGTGTGTGTCTGAGCCTATGTGTGTGTTTGCTTTTGTGTGTGCGTGTCTTGCACATGTGTGTATTTGTCTGTACGTCTACAACCTCTACCTCTGCGTGTAGAGTGGATGGATAGGAAAAAGTGGGTGTTTTGTCCCACTTGCAGTGCCCAAGCACCAGTGTCAGGTGACCAACGGTGGATGCAGCCACCTCTGCCTGCTGTCTCCAGGAGGAGGATACAGGTGTGCCTGCCCCACCCACTTCTACCTGGCTGCCGACTCGAAGACCTGCCTGTCTAACTGCACCGCCAGTCAGGTCAGTGCGCCTTCTCCCTCATAGACACGCTCCTTCAGTCACTTCCTCACAGTCACATTGTCTGTCCCTACTGGTATTTGATGTACACACCCCTACACTACTAATGTGATTCATGTCATGGAATGGTCTTATGCGTGTGTCTTTGATATGGGCTGTGTGGTGCAGTTTCGCTGCGGGACAGACGAGTGCATCCCCTTCTGGTGGAGGTGTGACACGGTGGACGACTGTGGCGACGGATCTGATGAGCCTCCGGACTGCCGTGAGTGTCCCCTTAGACGGTAGCGTAGTGCGCAGCGCACACTGTGACCAGCTGGAGCTGCTGGAGTCTAAAGTGACAATCACTCACATCTGAGCACGCGTACTGCACCAGTTCTGTTTCTCTTCCACCGGAAAACCAATCAGCACTGTGTTAGAACCGGGCCCAGGATGCGTGTCTCCGCGGAGACACGAATGTTTATCTTTCTCATTATCCGATGGTTAGAAAGATATTTATATTTCCTTCGGTTGTTTTTTAAGTGACTGAGGTGAAGTTGTGTGTGTGTGTGTGTTTGTGTGCGTGTCTGTATGTGTGTGTGGATTCTCATGACCCCAGCTGAGTTCCGTTGTCAACCTGGGAGGTTCCAGTGCGGCACAGGACTGTGCGCTCTCCCCCCCTTCATCTGCGACGGAGAGAACGACTGCGGGGACAACTCAGACGAAGCCAACTGCGGTGAGGCTCGGAGCTCCTTCATTCAAACCACCAAGAATTTCATCTCACGCCACTGTCTTTCTTTCTTTTTCTCCAAGATTCTCCAAACGTAAAAAGAATACGACGTTGTGCGATGGAGAGGAAAGTAAAGCCTTTTTTTCTTTTCTTTTTTTCTTAGAGTCATACATCTGTCTACCGGGACAGTTCAAATGCAGGCAACAGAAGAAGTGCATCCCCCTGAACCTGCGCTGTAATGGTCAGGATGACTGCGGGGATGGAGAGGATGAAACAGACTGCCGTAAGACACCCAGATCTCTCACTCTCTCTCACACTCCCATTTCTCCTGAAGGGTCTTGAAGAGGCGACTGACTGGGAGATAAATGGGTTGACAGCGGGGCATTTTTTGGGGGGGCGAGTTTCGGCGGGTGAATAATGACCCTGCAAAATGAGGGAGTATTCAAAAAGGCTTAGCTGTTAACACTGCTGACATTTCCTCTTGCGCTTCGAGAGAGTGAGAGAAAGAGAGGAAGTCTTGGCTAAGGGGAACAATACATCTTCTCCCCTCTTAAAAGGCAGAAATCGCTTTTCCTCAATGCCCTGAAGAAGCTATATGGTTGTATTTCAACATATATCATTAAACCATATTGCATGAACTGCAGATTGAGTTAGCACCCTCCCTCCAGATTTGATCCTCTATTCAAAACCATTAGAACCGTGATGGGCTTTGTTATACGGGCCTTGCTATTGCTACCAAAAGCATCCCAGTGAAATGTAATTAAAGGCTCAGTGCATAGGGTACAAGCACAAGGAGAGATGAGAAGTTACCGAGTTTGTGCTTTTTACCAACATAGCATTTTTCTGTTACATCGACCTAGTTTAACTTCAGACCACTGGAGTTCAGTTGGATTCTCTGTCTCTTGACATTTAAACATATTTATATGGGTGTGTACGTGTGTGTGTGTGCTAAAGAGAGAGAAAAGATGATGGAGAAGGGGAGGTGTAGCCCTGGGGATTTTCAAAGCACCTGTAATCTGACCTGCCATGTTGTCAGGACTTGTCTTACAAGTGACATCTTCTAAGACAACTTGGCTCAAGTCACTCCTCAACCCCCCAGAGTCCATGTTAATCCCTGTTAGAGACAAGCACCGGGTTAATGATAGGCCTCTCCAAGAAGCTGCCTGTGCATCTTAATCCCTCTTTCTTCTGCCTCAACCGCTCTCTCTGCCTTTAACTCTGCCTTTCCCCCTCCTTCTGCCTTTAACTCTGCCTCTCCCCATCCCTCTGCCTTTACCTCTCCCTCTACCCCTGCCCTATCTCTACCTCTACCTCTTACTCTAAACCTTCCCCTTCCCCTTCCCGTACTTATACCCCTGCCTCTACCCCCACCACTGCCTCTCCCCTACCTCTCCCCTGCCTCCCCCTAGTGCATGTGTCTGCTGCTGCTGTCAGATCCAGCCTGGCTTATTGTAGAACCCTGGTGCCCCGGGGTGGTTGGGGTGGGGGGTGTTGAAGATAGAGGAAGCGTACGGTAAACGCCCCAGCAGGGGGCTGAGCAGGGGAGGATGGCAGGGGCTGGAGCTGCCGCTGGGGCTGCTGCTGGAGGCTGAGCTTCCCAGGGCTGAGTCTCACCCAGGGTGGAGATTAGGGCCGACAGGAGGAGGGTAAGTCTGGGATGATCACGCTGGGGGAGCAGGTGTTACAGCTGGAGCTGGAAGTCACCATACTACAGAGAATGTTCTGGATCTGACTGTGGAGGAGTTGGGAGGAGGGGTGCGATGGGGAAGGGGGGGTGGCATAGTTAGGCCCAGTGACAGATATTTTCTACAATTTCTGGGTATTTTTTGAATCCTTTATATTGTCACTAATATTGTTATATTCTTTCATTTTCTGTCAGTTGCATTGACCTGTAACACAGACAGAGTTCTTCCATTCCTGCTACTGCAGGAGGATATTGATTGCTTCTCCTTTCCTGTCAGCGCTTCACTGAATCGCCACAGTACTTTCTTTAGTAACTCCATCTCAACACCTTATTCTTCCTCAGCTGACAGCACATGCTCCTCGGACCAGTTTCAATGCAAGACCTCCATGCACTGCATCTCCAAGCTGTGGGTCTGCGACGAGGACCCTGACTGCGCTGATGGCTCGGACGAGGCCAGCTGTGGTGAGCGACCCCATTTTTCACCGTGAGAGTTTCGAAGGCCGTTACGCGTGAGCCTTGAGATTTGTACAGGTTGGAAGGTACATTATTGCTTGTGAGTTCCAGTGGGAGGGTTAATTTGTGTCACTGCACTAGTAAATACATTTTATGTAGCACTCATCACTCACACAACCAGAACATTGTCTAGTACAGTGGATAAAAATAACAACTTGAGCTCAAGAGGATTCACACATAATAATACATTCTGAAGATGGAATTGCATTACGACTGCACATCTAAAATTCCACATACCCACCAATAATAATATAGTATTATTCCACCTGATGTGTAATCCTATGTGATTTCATTTCTCTCAGATCTCCTTCCTTCATTTTCGCTCATCTTTCCCAGGAATACAGCTTCCAACATAGTGATAAAAGTTCCTGAGTAATAAGCTTCGTTCAAATTAAGATTCTTCTAATGACACACTAAATCTGAATATAAGCACTCAAACATGACGCAGATTGTAAATGAATAATGCATTCTGTATTCATCTCCTCTCCTGGCAGCCGGATTAAAAGTCTTGACAGTGAGATGAGAGGAAATTGCCTTGCCCATTTGTGTAGCGCTGGAGTCACCGTGAGCAGATGACATTAGCAGGCTGTCATTGTAATAGGGGAACAGGGGAACGAGGGAGAGATATGATCCTTTTCTCCTCGATAGACTTTTCTTATTCCCCGCTGTTGCCTTACGTTTACAGAAGTCACGCACAGATATATAGATAACACTCCATTCATCGGGACCATTAGGACCAGAATCAATGGCATTGCTTTATCTTTAGGTTTACACTGGTTTGGTCTGTTGGTGTCGTCCCTGCAGATGAGAAGACATGTGGACCTCATGAGTTCAGGTGTCAGAACAACAACTGCATCCCAGAGCACTGGAGGTGTGACGGCCAGAGCGACTGCGGAGACCACTCTGACGAGGACGATTGCAGTGAGTCCCCCCGGTGTCAAATGATCATTTCATGATGAATTAAAAAAACTGTAGCCAGACGTGGTGTGGGTTGGAACAGACAAGAAGCGTAGCTTCTGGTTTCACTACGGAAGGAGAACACGACAGCTTACTGAAAAGACTTGTTGTTGGTTAACTGCGGATAAAAGGAATGTATTTACTGCTGTTCACTATGGTGAGTGTCTCTGATGCGTAGTGCTGAGATGGGAAGCCGGGGCTTCACACCTCTTTGTTGTCCCTGGAATGTCTCAGAGCCGGCAACGTGCAAGCCCAAGGACTTTGTGTGCGCTAATGGAGAATGCGTCTCCGCTCGCTTCCGCTGCGACGGGGACAAAGACTGTGGCGATAACTCCGACGAGGTACGCACACAACATCAAATAGGAACCGTAACCATAGGAAAGGGTTTTCACTCTAAAGCTGCATGTTTTTTTTTCTTCTGTCCCCACAGAAAGGCTGTGAGACACACTCCTGTCCAGAAGACCAGTACCAATGTTTGAATCTGCTCTGCATCTCACGCAAGTGGCTCTGTGATGGACAGGAAGACTGCAAGATGGGAGAAGATGAGAAGAACTGCCAGGAGCCTGGAATCAGCTATGGTTTGCCCCATCAATCATTGGTCCATCAATCATTATAATGATTGTATTTTGAGGACGCATGTGTATAAGCAGAAGCTATGTTGAAGCTATGTTAAATGAATACCTGTGAATGCAGTGAAAGGCACTCCAGGTTTGTGACACAAACAGACTCGACACCTGACACTAGTAAACAAACCAATATAAATCAGCATTCCCCTTTCTGTTTCTGTATGAAATGCACGCTGAAAATCGAATTTTGTCATGTTATGGAGAGGCGAGATTGCTTGGAGGCAGTTCAATGCTTAGCAGAGGCCTCAGTCGTAACTACATGGCGTTTTGCTCCATCTGCAAACAAGAGGTGTGACATTTTTAATGAACCAGTTCACAAGGGTCTTTTTCCATATCTGGACTTGAATATTTTAGCGACTACTTTCTCGGTAGGGTGCCGAAGGACAGCCATGGCTGCGAACGCTCTGTAGATTACTCAAATGCAGGGCAGCCATTCAGAGGCATCTAAAAGCTTTTGCCTTTCCCCCCCGTGAGGCAGGAGAGTGAAAGGGCTCCAGACATCCTTCAGCTCCGGATGAGCTTACCCAAGTCTGAAGCACAATCTGTTTTGACTGGTGAAGTTACAAATATAGACACCATAAAATCACATCAATTTCTCATGTTTCGGTAATAGTTTTTCAACAATACCGTCGAGATCATCTAAAGATAGCCCTTCAACATCCAAACGGTATCAGAAGACATGTAAACACACGGAACACAATGTTTTGCAGTGGCGTCCTCGTGTTTGCAAAGCGAGTACGTCTGCGCCCATGGAGGCTGTGTGGCGGCTAGCCGGAGATGCGATGGCCAGACCGACTGCTCCGACGGATCGGATGAGGTGCGTTCATCACATTGGCTGTGATTGCACAATTCATCTCAGATTAAACAGTCAATCTAAGTGTGCGAAAAAAACTATCCGGGAATGTTAAATACCTCCATGGAATTGTTGTGACATTGACCTTCCCGCTTTTTCCATCAGTTCGTAATTAAAAACATGCTCTTTGTTCAAAGTCTGTAGAATGCTTCCAGGTATCTGACTTTTAATGACTCCCATAAGACATAGACCTTTGTAAATGCAATTTCATTGGAACCAAAGTCCAGGGTCGTCTTTCTTAATCTAGTCAATGATTCAGCTCTCCTGGGGATAACACTCATGGGAATGGTAGCTGGATCTTCAACACGATGGATAGACACTGCCCTTACTGTGGCAAAGCAGTACCGCACGATGCTCGGGCGCGTGTGTCTAGTAGTTGTCGTCGTTGTGCTGACAGGTGGACTGCGTGAGAGACTGCACGGAGGAGGAGTTCTTGTGCCAGAACCGAGCCTACTGCATCCCGGCCCGCTGGCGCTGCGACGGCGTCTCCGACTGCGTGGACCACAGCGACGAGGCCAGCTGTGTGCAGGGTAGGCTCCCCCGCCGCCAGCGTGTTCCTGTGGTGAAACAGTAACGAGGACGTGTACGTGACAGTACAGGACCTTCTGGCCCTATTCTAGGCCCTCTCGCGCCCTTGTTCCTCCACCACCGTCGTTCATACAAAGTTGCCTGTCTCAGCCTCCCCTCCCATATTTTATACCTCTGTGCTCCTTTGAAATAGTTCCACCGTCGTAACGGCACCTTTGTGTGTCACACCTGTGTGTCGCAGCTGCCAGTGTGTATTATTCACGCGTGTGTTTAGTTATTCATTTTCGCAGGTTGAAATCCGCCCCTAGAGCTATGCTGTTTGTTGTGCTGGTTGCAGGCTGCCGGAAAAGGCAGTGTTAATCAGCGAGAAAGAAAAACACATCTGCGCCTTTCTGCTTGTGTCAAAATAATCGTATTCTTCCATCCTGTTAGACTGTGTGTTTGCTGTTCACTTTTGAGATGTCTGAACTTGTCATGATGTGGTGTGTATCGAGTATCGGTCAGTAGATCAGAAAGCACCTCTCAGTAGATCAGCGTCTTATCCGATTGCTTGCAGGACCCCCCCTACTGTCGCGCTGATGAGTTTATCTGCAACAACACACTTTGCAAGCTGCACATCAGGGTGTGTGATGGAGAGGATGACTGTGGAGATAGCTCCGATGAAGACCCCAGCATGTGCAGTAAGAGAGGCGTTTTTTTGACTCACTTGCTCTCCCCAAAAGAGAGCATCCAACTTCGATTGATATTTTCGTCGATTGAAAGATGAAAGTTATACAGGATATCCACCTTTTTGCCCCTTGCCAATGGCTCTTCTTAATCCCATCTCCAGGCAGAATGCCGTGTCCGCCGACGAGACCGTTTCGCTGCCGGAACGGCCGAGTGTGCCTGCGCTCCGAGCAGGTGTGCAACAACGTGGACGACTGCGGCGACCACTCGGACGAGGAGGACTGTGGTGAGCCAATCGATGCGCTGTATCAGCGGCGCGGTCCCTTCACAGATGCCATAGCACCGTGTACACACCAGGGTTGTCAGCCATCTCTCTTCCACACATTCTGCATATTGACCTGCATAGATTCTGAGACAGGACTACCTGAA
The DNA here is from genome assembly GCA_903064625.1 of Mallotus villosus. Classification (NCBI taxonomy): domain Eukaryota; kingdom Metazoa; phylum Chordata; class Actinopteri; order Osmeriformes; family Salangidae; genus Mallotus; species Mallotus villosus. Next base: position 85,886 of record CAEFZP010000347.1, read on the forward strand.
CCAGCATCGAAAGCAACGCTGTAGCGATGAACTCCACGTCACATTAGATTAGCCCCTCGAGGAGGAAGCATTTCATCAGACACATCCAAGGTTCTGTCTGATCAGCAGAGATCTGTGATAAGCAGTGTGAGCTGCAACCCTGCTCTGTCAGTCTTCTATTTGTTTTGCTGGGGAAGAACCTCTTTCCTATCCAGAGTATGCTTAATTCAAATGCATTCCTGGGTCTAAAAAGGATGCCTCCACCCAAACAAACAGAGGAAGGGCATCTCAATCTAGGTTATGAGCATACCCATTATGGTTTGCACTATTCCCTAGCGGTGCAGTAACCTCTGTATACACTCTTGTGCCATGCCCTGGTTTAGAGGAGACCGCTAGGCCTCCCAGACCTTGTGGGAAGACAGAGTTTGCCTGCAGCAACCATCGATGCATCCCTGCAGAGCTGCAGTGTGACCTCTTTGATGACTGTGGCGACGGGGGCTCAGACGAGCAGGATTGTAAGACTGGTGAGTAGGCGTCCTGGCTCCTGGCTGTTTAGTCCGGCTCTTTCCACCTGCCAGGCTCCTTGAGGCCTGGGCTGAGCGTCTCTTTTCATTTCAGTTTCCAAGGAACAGGGCTGTAGAGAAAGACTGAATCTGTGTGGCGATGATGCTATCTGCAATCAAACAAGAGCCGAACCCCTCTGTGAGTGCAAGCCAGGCTTTCAGAGGGACCCAAGGAATAGGCTCTGTGAAGGTGCGTACAGTATAAGAGGTTTATTTGATCTCAGTTCCCTTTCAGTTTGCACAAGTGCCCTTTTAATTATGGAGTATATACCCCATATATTATAACAGTATACAATCACAAACACAAAAGTGCAAAATGCAATAATACTGTTAAATACTTGGTTGCATACCCTTTGCATACAGTGAGTGCCACCAGACACCTGACACCTACTCTGTGCTGCTCTTTCAGGCCTGTAAATCAACTGGCATTACAAGCTGCAGCTTTCAAGCACTTTTATCTTCACTTCTATCTTTTAAGCTTGTAAATTCATCAACTGGATTCAGACGGGTGGAGATTTTGCTTGGCCAGCCAAGGATTTTGCACGTTTTGGCTGTATAAGCCTCCTTGATCAGTCTGGCTCTATGCTCAGCGTCATTGTCTTGTTGCGTGTTGTAGTGCCGTCTACCGTAGTCAGTTTCTGGAATTTGGTTGTTGCTGAATTATTTATTTCCATGTTTCAAGCCTGACATCCAGCTTAATTACATCAATACGGTTTAATTTATCATGTTGCTATACCCAAACAACAGCCTCTGAAGGAAAATACAAAGCCTAAAATCTAGACTGAACCACTCTAATGTATGCAACAACACAAATCAATACAATAGCCTGACAAAAAATGCTGTAGTTGGGCCAGCTGTAGCTGGGTCAACTTTAGTAACCTGAAGAGAGGAAATAGTGGTAATGCTGGACAGGTCAAATGAAAATTATTTGTTGATTGTTTGTTTCTGTTTGCTCTTCCACAGAAGTGAACGAGTGCCTCCAGTTTGGCACTTGCTCTCACTACTGCACAAACACAAAAGGCTCATTCAAGTGCACTTGTGAAAGTAATTTTAAGGAAATCGACGGGGAATGTATAACTAAAGGTGAGCATTTCTTTATTGTGTCATTTAACCACACTATATATTTGTTATTTGGGCAATCGTGCACTGACCCGAAGGGCTTCATGTCATGTACTTGTTCATGGATCTATCTTTATGGCTCCATGGACAGGACCAGAGGACCAAGTTCTCTACATAGCAAACGACACGGAGATCCGGAGCTTTGTGTATCCGTTTAAGCAAACCCACGGACAGAGGCTGCACGCCCGGATAGAGGAGGGCGCCCGCATTGTCGGACTGGATGCTCTTGTTCACCAGCACAAGTTTGTGTGGGCCACCAACTTGAACCCCGGAGGAATATTTTACAAAGATATACTGGACAGAAGTCAGGCCAAAGTGAACAGTGGAACCATAGTAAGTAGAGGATATCACAAGTCTCTTAATATCATTATTGTATTCTTTGTATTCATCGAGGGAAAGGTGGATGTTTTTGAAATGTTAGCAGTGAAACAGCATAATCACATGCTTTACATCTTAAAAGAGCTGTACGCCCTACTTTCCTGTTTCTAGAATTAATTGGCAATGACTCCGTTGGTGAATTTGTTCTTATATATGACGACTGATGATTGCAATTTGTGAGAAGACTTTGGCATTTTACTCTACTATACAATACTAGGCCTTGGCGAAGGCCATAGTGCTGTAAAGGTACTTCAACACAAAAGTTACCTTCAGTGTTGACATTTCCACAGAGATGTCACATTGCATATCTACTGAATGCTGGCCCCTTATTGGGCATAGAACCAAATCCCTCAATACCTCTGTCAATCTTTGATTGGAGACCCAGAGGAATGCTCTCTGTGTGACTTCAAAGAGGGCCGTCACGCTGATTTGTCACTTGAGCTACAACTCATATGACAGTGTTGCCGTGTGTGCATCTGCGTGTATGCGCGTGTGTGTGTATGCATCTCTACATACCCAGAATATATGTGTATTGACTGTGAAGCGAGACTGAAAGCCAAAGTCAATCTGTAAACATGAGCCCGTAACCCATGTCTCGGTTCTCCAGTGTCCTGACTTCAGGAGGCCGAAAGACATATCTGCCGACTGGGTGACTGGGAACATCTACTGGACAGACCACTCCAGAATGCACTGGTTCAGCTACTATACTGCCCACTGGAGGAGGCTCCGGTATTCTATCAACGTGGGTCAGCTTGGCGGACCAAACTGCACCCGGCTGGTCACAGACATCGCAGGGGAGCCCAGCTCTATCTCTGTCAACCCTGTTCAGGGGTACGATGGTTCCTTCTGATTTTCAACACTTTAGCGTCTCTGAAAAAGCCCGATATCATACTTTGATTGCTAATGCCTCTCCTTGCTCTTGCTGTGTTCCAGAATGATGTATTGGACCGTGATTGGTGAACATTCCCACATCGAGGAGGCAGCTATGGACGGCTCCCTGAGGAGAGTCTTAGTGGAGAAAAACCTGAGGAGACCGAGTGGTACGCCGGCTCTCACACCAACTAGAACAGGAGAGAACCTCCTAGAACAGGACAGAACCTCCTAGAAACAGGACACAACTAGAATAATGAGCATTTGCTTGAAACGTTTTCACAGGTCTTGCCATCGATTACTTCAGCCAGCGTTTGTACTGGGCCGATACAGAGCTGTCTGTGATTGGCAGCGTGCGCTTTGATGGGTCGGACTCAGTTGTAGCAGCTAGCTGGACACACGGTGAGATCTGAGGAACACCAGTACATCCTCCTGAAATGTTTGCATGTGGTTTTGAGAGCGCTTTGAGATTTTTCTGTGTCCATTGTACTGCAAACATCCAAGCTCTATCACTGCCCTACACTTATCATCTCAAGGATTTAGACATTCGTAGTCGTATATGTATTGTTACACACTCTGCAAATGCTGCATTCTTCTTCCTATAGGTTTTTCTCATCCTTTGAGAATCGATGTGTTCGAGGACTACATCTATGGGATCGGAATGAGAAACGAGGTGTTCAGGGTTCATAAGTATGGCAGGCAGCAAGCAGAGAGGCTCCATCTGGGGATTGAAAAAGCTTCCATTATTCTGGTCCTTCACCGCTTCAAGCAGCAGGATGGTAACCCTCGTCTTTGTCCTTATTCTGCATTGTGGTGTGAAGCACGTGGGCATGATCAATGTCAACATCACATCGCTATTCCTCTGAAAGGCAGACATATGACCTTTACTTCTTTATCACATATCACTCACATGTCACTCTTTTAGCAATGCAGTTGGAAAGGTTTGTGTAAAGCACAAAGTTAATTTAATATAATGTATGGATGTAAACAGCCTTGTGACCAGGAAAGAGAGAGAGGTGATGGTTAGAGAGAGAGAGGTCATTGACTCTTATCATTGAATATCAAAACAAAGGATCTGCATCTGATATGCCTATGCTTTCTCTGGCCAGTATATTTCTTTCAAAGCCAGCTGGCCAGATTATTGCTGGACTTGGCACTTGTGGTTTCCAGATCTCCTGCTGTCGGTGACTGGAGATGAATGTGATATCTCTACATACTGTCACAGCTGCCTGGTCTCAACTCGCGGAAGATTTGAATCAGCGAGGCTAGAACAAGCACTCGAAAGCTGCTGTTTTCCCCGTTCTTCCTTCATTTCTTCGAATGTGTTCTATGTGGAACATGAAAAGCTACTGAACAGTGCATAACTCTCTAACCTTGTCCCCTGGCAGTGCCCAACCCCTGCCTGAGGATGGGCTGTGACTTCCTGTGTCTGCTCAAGCCCGATGGTGCCAGCTGCTCCTGTCCTGAGGGGAAGACCCTTGTCAACAAGTCCTGCATCGACACCAACAGTTCAGGTAAGGTTGTCCATGTGCTCTGCTGGGATCTGATCCCGTGGAACTCTGGATGGACGGATTAAGAGATGCAGGCATTCACGTCAGAATGGGTCACGACAAAAAAAACACGGCCTTCATGGCGAGCTAAAAAAGGGGTTGGTGCAGCGACTCCTCAGAAGCCAACCCTTGCGGTGCTTGTGCTTCCAGGAGAGCTCTGCAGTCCCCAGTGTGAGAACGGGGGGCGATGCATAGCCAACGAGAAGAGGGACTCGCGCTGCTACTGCTGGCCAAATTTCTCCGGGGAGCGCTGTGAAGTCAACCACTGCAAGGACTACTGTCAGAACGGGGGCACATGTTCTGGCTCCCCTCTAGGTAAGTGCGTTGTGCTCCGCGTTGTAACCTGGGGGGGGACATCCTCCGAGACTGAGGGTGCGCTCAAGCATGAACGGGGGGAGAAATGAATGCTAAAAGGCCCCTGCCAGCCAATGAAAGGCTGCAGATGCTCTCAGACTCCTCTCATTGGCAGAATCCTCATACCTTCTGCCCAGTTGAATCATCTGGCTCCAGTTTCACCACTGATTGTTTGTCAGCACTGTCTGCTGTGGAATGTAGTCCCCAATTATGACGACATTGGGAATCGACTAGGAAATATTTAATGAATTTGCATAATAGGATGTCTCTAGGGCATTGTAACATCAGCCAAGGAATGAATCATCCCAAAAATGCAGATCTCAGTCCATCTGATGCAGGTTGGTGTTGGTATTGGTTTTAATATTTGAACAGTTGCTAAAACATACGACTGGGTGGTGGAGGCCAAGTCCAGCACCCACCGCGTTCCTGCAAATGCACAGCGCCCGAAAACAGAGAAGCGCTTTCTATTATTCTTGTCCGTTCAAAATAAATAATGGAAAGGTGGGATATAAACGGCACGCATCATTTCTTTTATCTCCTGATGTGGGGGCCTTGGCAGTAGTGCAGCGGAGTGAGGAGAATGTCAAATATTCATGTGGGGGAGAACGGTGAAATATTTGTATTGGCTCGGACACATCAATACCACCCTCCCCTCTGAGCTGGGAGATCGTCGGCTTTCAACACGATGACAAAGCAACTCTCGGGCGTCTATTTAGCACGGACAGGGGGAAAGAGGGGCAGCAGGGCTGCTGGAGCGCTGTGAAACGAGCCCAGCTCGGTCCAGTGTAAATAGACATGGTTGTTTTGGAGGGTAGCGAACCTTACCTCGGTCTTTACACAATCAGAGAGAGCACCGTCGGAATACCAATGTGCCAAGCTGCTCGAGGGGGTGCGAATGTCTGATATGAATAGCGAAAAGAAGTCAAAAACATCTGGCTATGTGTGTGTTTGTTGGCTCTGTTAACAACGGCCCGAGCACACAGCTGAAATGCTCGACTGAGTCAAGTGTGGTTATTTGTGTATGTGATTGTGTTATTTGGGTCATTGGCTTTATGGTATTTCGGAGACAAATTCAGATGTTCTGTGCTCTCGCACTAATCACAGGCTCTTTCTTTCTCTCCACCTCTTTGTCTCACTCACTATTTCCATCTTTTAACCAATCCCTATATTTGTCTCCAACTTTCTCACTCTTTATTGCACTCTCATTCCTGTCTCTTTTTTCTCCATCTCTCTCTCTCTCTCTCTCTCTCTCCCTCTCTCTCCCTCTCTCTCCCTCTCCGTTTCTCTGTGAAGGGAGGCCTACGTGTCGCTGTGCGTTGGGCTTCACAGGCTCCGTCTGTGAGAGGAGCGTCTGTGATGGCTACTGCCTCAACGGTGGCACGTGTGATGTCAGCCTGGGCAACCAGCCTATGTGTAGCTGCATGGCAGAGTACACTGGAGAGCGCTGTCTCTACCGTGAGTCCTGCCCCCCTACACACACACACACACACACACACACACGTAGGTTGGAATACATATCTGTATCTGGGGAGGGTTATGATGTGGGTTAATTATTTGGTAGCAGACTGATAAAAGCCTTCCTCTTTATCCTTTGGCTAGATATATGTCATCATTATTGCACACATGCGAAGGCGTGCACTCTGTCCAGCATGGGCCACGTGGAATGTGTGTGCCCAGCCAGATATGAGGGTGCAAAATGTGAAGTGGATAAGTGTCTGGAATGTCGAGGATCTCCGTGCGTCATTGATCCTGAGACTGACAATGTGGCCTGCAAGTAAGTATGCCTTTGGATGTTGCTCCTCAAGTCCTCTTGTCCTCATCTAGATAACAGTACTGCTCAACAATTAGAAGCTCATCTTGAAGAGTTGCACTAATGAGGGAACATTGAATAATGCAACAAACTAGATAATTTCTGATTTATGAGAATTCTAAGTAATATAGGCGGCATTCATCAGCAGTGTTCATAATAATCAGAGAAGTACAGATGACAGCTTTTCATTTCTTACCGAGCAGTTTGTTATGGACATTTCCCACAGTGAAAATATGACTTTTAAGGAACAATTGGGAAAAAATAACATATCTAATCAAATACTTTGTTCAATGTCAATGTTTTATATATATATATATATAAAACAGTTTTTCAACGTTTTAAACAGCAATTTAGTTATCTTGGCCAATATGTAGACCTGAACATAATGATTTTCTTCCCATGCCACCCTTTGCTAATATTGTCATTGTGGCTTGGCATGGTCAGTCAATCAAGTCCAACACATTCTCACTGCATTGTTGAGTTATTTTGGTTGGAGGAGAGGTGGACGTCTCGGCGTGTGGAGTGCCTCACCTCGTCAGCGGGCTCTCGGGCAGCTTCTCCCCACTCACTCCTCCTCTCCTCGCCCCTCCAGCTGTAGCGACGGCAGAGTTGCCTCCAGCTGTCAGCTGTGTGACGGCTACTGCTACAACGGTGGCACCTGTCACCTCGACTCGGAATCCAGCTTGCCATTTTGCCAGTAAGTAATGACATGATGGTTTTAATGAGGGAAGATGTTCAATCCGGCAGTCTTCCTGGAATGCGAATGACCCTTGCTGAAAACCCACATCTGTAATTATAAGCTAATTATATTGTACACGTATATTATTTCAAATGTCTGTATCGATAACATGGATACATGTCTGTATTTCTATATATTTATATTAAGTATGGAGAATGGTAGACAGTCCTTTCTTGATCAGTGAACAATGGAAAAATTGAAAGCAAAGAAGAAAACTGATGGCTCGGATGATTTGTAACAATCCAATGATGTCATGAATGTGACATGTTCAGACCTGATACAGAATGTTCATGTAGAGAACTAGCAGGCTGCAATGTGTCTGTTTCTCCGTCTTGCATCACTAAATGTAGCCTCTTTAATTTGTTGATTATTCTCTTGTTTTATCCGTGTATCCCAGAGGCAGATAGTAAACCGTACAGGATACTGTGTGTCTAAGTAAGATGTGTTGTTTCCCCTCCTGGAGAACATGTTGTTTTTGGTTTAGCTTTTTCCTGTTTGGATACTTTGCTTCATTTGTTCTACAAACATCCAGTTAGATATTAGTACTCAGTTGCTTGTGCACTAATGTTGTTTGCACATTGTGGGTCATGTGCAATTCCCAAGAGCTCTGTCTCTCAACAATCTTAAAACAGAAAGAAGCTATGTAAAACCATCAGTAGTTTGGAAAAACAGTAAAAAAAGAAAGCAGATTATTTGTATATTTTTCATAAATAAGGAACCTACTTTGCAGGGTTCTATAAGCTTAAGTCAGATCATATAGGTTTGGTCAAAAAGGCCCACTGAGGGTACCTTCATTTGATATAAAACACACTACAGGCAATTCCATCAGATTCCATTCTCCACACCCTTGGCTGATGGACTGTGAGAATGTGTTGTGCTGTTTCTCTGCTGACCTTCTTCCTCTGTGTATCTCTCATTGCTCGTCGCTCCTCGCTCCGATTCCCCCCCGCAGCTGCACGGCTGGGTTTAAAAGTCTGCGATGTGACGAGCGGGCCGACCCGTGTGATCACTACTGTCAGAATAAAGGGATTTGCACGTTAACTGCCTTAAACAAACCCCTGTGCAAGTAGGTTCTCTGCTTCTCCTCCTCCTCCTCCTCCTCCTCCTCCTCCTCCTCCTCCTCCTCCTCCCCCATACTGAGAGCAGCACTCACCCTCTCACATCCCAACAGCATCCAGCCGATGACACTCACAGCATTCCCGTCTGTGTACTTGTCTCGCCCGTGTGTGCAATTGTATGTCTCTCGCAGCAAACAAAATGCACAGCCCACACACAAGTCATTTACCCTCGCAACTGATTTTCACCTGTGCGTGTTTTCAACGTGAGTTCATTTCCTGCCCCTTTCAATAATCTTAAGACGTGTATGTTTCTTTCACTTACAAGATCCAGGGGCTGTCACTCCCTTGTTCCACCCACAGCCACAGCCCCCCATCCCTTAAACACAAAGAAAATAAAGACTTGATTAAATGGAGCAGTTAGTTAATTCAGATTTCCCCAATTGCATGTCATCATTACACAGAGCTCTTGACAGGTCACTCGCTCTGTAATTACATACCATGTTGTGTGAATTCCATCACCCACAGCACCCCCTAACCTTCCTGCACACTAAGACACACAGAGACATGCTTCAGTGTGTTGCATTAACAAGGTGTGTCGGAGGCTTCTCTCAGTAGGCAGTGTATCATTGTTTTTTTCTTTCTTAGGTGTCCAGGTGACTGGTCAGGCACACAGTGTGAGAAGCCAGCTCCCAAGATCAGTCGCTCTGGCCACAGCGATGGTAAGTCGTGAGTCCTCCTACCCTCCATCTGTTTTGTATTGTTCATGTTCTCTATTCTCTCTCTTTCTTTTTCTCTCTCTCACTTTCTTTTCCTATCTCTCTCTCTCTCTCTCTCTCTCTCTCTCTCTGCTCTCTTTTGTGTACCTAACAGCACAGACCCCTCTTCCATGCAGCACATAACCTGATAAAGGCTTCATGGAATTGTTAGTCAGGGTGGCAGTGTTATTGATAGGCCCCTTCTATTCCTTATTTACTGCTGCTTTAATGGTGCAATTTCTCCTCAAGAATCGATAAAGAGTATATATATATATATCTATAAACTTGTGCTGGACTTGGCTCGCCTAATCTACAAAATATCATTTATCCGCAATATATATGAAGTTGTACAGTATGCAAATGTATGTTTTTCCTACTGTTGTTGATTTGGGTCTGTGTTGCAGGAAACATGGCCATCATTGTGCCTCTTGTGGTCCTTGTGATTCTCATTGTGATGATGGTGACAGGGATCATCCTATGCAAGAGAAAGCAAAGGTGATGTGTGCCTTTTCTGATCCCTTAAAAAAGAAAATCATAACATTCAAAAGTACAGTGTTGCCTATAGACATCTGACCACCCAGAGGATTCCTCATCTCACACCTCCCCCAATCCCACTTCCATCTAGGGGCAAGAGGGTTCAGCGACAGCCAATGATGAATGGAGGCCTGAACGTCGAGATCGGCAACCCCACCTACAACATGTGCGAGGTGGACCACGACAATCATTTGGACGCAGGGAACCACCTCCAGCCTCACTTCACCCTGGACCCACAGAAGGTTCGGACATTCCATCACATCATCCTTCCATCTCAACTGCTTCGCACCCTTCGTGACGTCTGAACACGCAAGAGACGTCTTCTTGAGGAGATCTTCGTGTTTGTGTTGTGTTTCGCAGGGCTGGTGTGTTTCCAGCAAGTCCAGCAACCTGCATCGTCTGCCGGTACACACAGTCCCTAAGGAGATTAACGCACGGCAGGTACTTTACTGCGGAACGCTCGCTGTTGGACAAATGCTTTTTGCAGCCATCTCTTCTGACAGCTACCACCACTTACATGCACAGCATGTACTGTACGAGTACGAGCTACACATAAACTAACATTACTTATATAATATGCTTCAATGTATTATATCCATGAAGTTATAATACGTGTACGATGCATAGATGCATGCAGAGTGGACTGGTACTGAGAATTTGTCGTACATTGTGACTTCATGCTGAAGCACACCCACGGCGGTCGGGGTCAGAGGATACATCTTTATTTAATGATCTATCCCTTGTGGTGTTTCCATGGCTGATGTATCTCCGGGAAGAGAAGCATCTGTTAGTGAGTCAACATGAAACTGACAGACGTCTCCCCTGGCAGGGGGTTGATGCTCTTGTCATGCTGGCTACGCCACAGGCCCTGGACGCCTGGAGAAGTGTACACAACTGGTATACTCTAAGATGTACTGCTTTGTCATGATAGATTTTTCGTATTTTAAGGTCCCTTTCTTCTGATTTGGTTGTTTCCCCAGGCGGTGAACTACTCCAACCCCGTGTATACCAAGATGTACCTGGATGAGCAGAAGTGTCGGAAGCCAGTCATCAGCATGGATGAGAGAAGAAAGCTACTCCCAAAGAAATTGGAGGCAGCCGTCCGCGAAACGGTCGCATAGCCTGCTTTTTACATGTTGCGCATATTTTATATGACCGGAATTTTCTACATTTATGTAGTTTCATGTACCTTAGTGTTTGTGCCCTGCAGAGTTTTGACATTGAATATGCTTTGTGTGTTTGTTGTTTGTTTGTTTGTTTTGTCCTTGATATATTTCACTATGAACACTATTTTTTTTTACAGTCCATCATGAAAGACCTATAGATTTTCATGACACCACTTTGATATGGTTTTGTGTATTGTAGAAATGTTTTCTGCTTCATTATTCTTTCAATTAGTCTTTGGTTTGGCCAAGGCAATGAGTAACATGCCTGAGTTGCCTATGAAGAGATGTTGTGGTATTGCAAATGGCTATCAATCTGTACAGGAATCCTCCTCCAAGGGAGGCAGGCAGTATTGTTCTTAATGTTGTTTTCACATGCCTTGTTTGGGTCTGCTGATTGTTCCTTTGATCCATACACTTGTATTATTGTAACATCAGGAAGTATATACACAATCTGAGTACTTTTATTTGTCATCTTCAATTCAATATGCATTTATTTCTGTATCTTGTTTTGGAATATTGGGTTTAGTACTCAGTACTAAGTTAGGTCCAAGGAGGGTTTTCATGAATTCTCTAAATAGACAGAAAAGTTGTATTCAATTGTCTTTTTCAACCTTCTCTAGATAGAAAGTGACATTTGTGCTTTTAGCAGTTCCCTGAGAAGAAACACTATGCTCTAACCCATCACCAGCTACAGTAACTGCAAACGATCTGTGAAATAAACATAGCCTACTGTAATTGTTGCAAATATATTTTCTGAAATATAAACACTTGCCCTGGTGCCACTCATTCATATGTACATTCTCAGATAAAATATGTAAGACATGTTTTATAATTTTATATGCTATTTGATTTATATGTTCAGTACAGCTTGTATTTTCGGAAAATATATTAAACGTAGTACTTTTATACTAAATGTACAGTATATCAATATTAAATAAATAGGGTTTTCTCATCCTTTCAAATGAAATAGTACTATCCTTGAGTGTTGTTTTTTAAATTATTATCATTACTATCAGTGTTTGGTATTGATCCAATCTAATGACTGACCAACTAGTATTACTTTGTCCGTTCTGCAAACATAAGTGCTGCAATGGAATTCGGGTTCATTTCTGTTACATCAATAGGGGGCACTACTGTATGTGGTTGTGCATGCAATTCAGTACTCTGTGCACTTATACAATAGATGTTCTCATTATGACAAGAATTATGTTGGTCTTAAATTGAATTATTTAGGATAGACCATGAGTGTGACAAATGAGAGCCTGCTCTATACTATTGTTCTGCAGATCAACTGCAGCCTCTAATTGGCTTGTGAAATGTTTTCATAATCTGGCTGCTGACATGCTTCTCGATTCATGTTTTCTCACAGTAAAAGAGGATGTGTGACATCTGGAATGGTTCGTGGGAGAGGTCTGGGAGCTCTCCCTTAGTCATTCTCAGGGAGCAGACATCAAAGGAGCAAGATAATGATTTCTCCCCTGTAAAGTAAGTTTAAGTACCATGGGCCACCACTGTCTAAAATGAGAAGTGTTCAAAGGAACAGAAGGAGGATAAGTGTGATGTTACAGCACTTCAGTCCAAACAGAGCCTTTTATTAACTGCATCTCCAGAATCTAAAATGTACAACAACGGTTTCAGGAGTTTATTGCAACAATAAAACAGGATACTATTACATGTTTAGTTCATTTGTATTGGTATAGTGCAACAGTGTACTCTTGTATGCTGTTGCACATTATTTTGCACGATGGCGACAATAAATAATACGTTTAAACTACACGTGATGTCTGTGCAAATCATAGACACCTGTATGGGGGTAATGCACAAGTATTCAATGGTTTTGAAAGAAAATCAGTAAAAGTCTCAAACGCTTGACCCCTCTCCTCCAAACCTCAAAAACGAGATGGCTTACAGTAATGTGGTCTCGACCCTGCTTTATTGGGAGACTGATCAAAAGAATGTGCCCCATTGTGTTATGGCAACACCAACCCTTGCTGTGTTAATTGGTCGTTGGTATGAGGAGGGTGGATACCACAACAGCACCACATGTTCCCTGCAATGGCCCAAAGTATCAGTCGATGTTTAAGGAGGTTACCCTTTGTTTACATTTGTTTACTTGCGGCAACACAATCTATAACCAACATATATACAGTATATTCTGGTTTTACAGCACTTTACATACAGCACATTCATATTCATTCCACTCTATGAAAGAAGACTTTCTAATGAGGGTTAGTTCATTTCATAGGTGTACTGAACAGGCATATTCTACATTTGAAGAGGATTCACACAGTAAGGTTGGTGCCCACTTCATACAGTATATGAGTACATGTCTCCAAGCTCCCCTGCATGACCACTCATTAGCTGCAGACTCCCACTGTTCAGGTAACTCCGCTGCCACCGGGAAAATGAAAAAGAGACATTAAAAGAGATATACTGTAAGTGTCTGTTAGTGTGTCTGCATCATAAAGCTCTGATTGGAATAGAACAATAATCATTTGTATTTCAGTTTGTATTTGTTCCTATGAAGATGCCAGCAGCAGCAAAGATCAACAACTCCCACAATCATCTTGTGTAAGAGAAATATACGAAAAAGTTTATATTAGTCTTGTTCGAGTCTTTGACCCAGTGACTTCTTCACAGTGTAGAGAAAGCCGTAGGCTATTGAACTGTTCCTTAGGACATGCCTGTGGCAGACTGGACTGAGAAACCAGTCTGAACCAGGGCTACTAACCTCCAGATTTAAGCAAAGTGCAAAACATGCAAAGCATCAACTCTAATCCGAGGCATTTGCATAACATTTTGATGTCATGCTATCAATAAAATAAGATCACGGGAGACCATATTTCACACAGTTCATAAGCAAAACAACACAGGATTAATTCGAGATGAAGTTCATTTCAAATATAGTGCTGCAAAAACGCAGTAACTATAGTTTTAAAGTGTTTCTGTCCAAGTCCTGTCCAGTACCACCCATCTTTAGATAATGAGAGTGTGGGGAAAAGGCCAATCTACACCTCAGGGTTAGTTGGGGACTTGAGGGCGGGAGTTTACAAGTAGTGCGAACTTGTGTCTTTATGGGAAAGTTGGTTGAAAAGGCAGAGCAAAAACTTTCCACAAAATCAACACTAAACAGCTGAGCTGGAAAACTATATTTTCGGGAAGTAGCAGGTCCTGAATTGGCGTGTGCAGGCACTTATGCTATTGTTCTTGTAGGTTCAATGGGATCCGAAATCGACTTTAATCAATAGTTGCAACTTTTTTCTCTGCGAACACTTGAAATAGCCTACTATGGACTACGCAGCTGATTTAATCTGTTTCTCGTTTTCCGGATACTTGCGCTTTGTTATTCTATGTTTGTTGCACTTCAAGACGTTCGCCCAGTTTGGTAAGTGTCGTTTTCTAAAGATAACAACAGAGAATGAACAGATTGTATAGTCCTCCCCCTATCTTAACTCATAATAAGCTATTAATGCTTGCGATCTAGTCAGTGTTATGCGCGTCATATTCAAATGGCATCAGGGCATTGGAGATCCCACATCTATGATTCTATGATTGAACATAAAATATAGTCCTTGTGTTTTTATAAAACAGCTGCTTCCCTTTTCTTAAAAACTGCAAATGGACACTGAAAACTGTTAGTCTGTTATGTATTAATGCGGACGGCCCAGATAGGGTAGGGAAATTCTCTGATAAACTGTGCATTCAGTTGATTGAGTTTCTACCAAACAGGGCAGATATTTGTAAAGCATTGCATTGAATCGTTGAACCAGCATCCAGACTAGTTCAGGTAAGACACTATTAAGATTGAGCAGCTATGTGTTTTGTTTGATGTTCACTTCCAGAATGCTCGTCACTCATCACTCTCAGGAGTACCTCAAAGGACATTGACCAACATGTTCAAAGTAGAGAGAGAGAGAGAGAGAGAGAGAGAATTACCACAAACAGTGCTATCTCCCTATATTCCTTGGCTTTGGTCAGACTCCTGTAACAAAACAATATTTATTTTACTATCCAAAGTTAATAGGCGTATCAGGAAATACAGGTGTCTAACACGAGTGGTTATGGAAGATAGAAATGTAGGTTATCTCTCTCTCTCTCTCTCTCTCTCTCTCTCTCTCTCTCTCTCTCTCTCTCTCTGGTCTCTCTCGTTCTCTCTCTCTCTCTCTCTCTCTCTCTCTCTCTCTCTCTCTCTCTCTCTCTCTCTCTCTCTCTCCCTTCTGAATTACAGCACTTCAACTGGCCTCTAGGCCAGGTTGTCACAACAGATAAATCAACACACGCAGCCCTAAACCCAAATGCTAGAGGCCATAAACAGCCCCCCAGAGTGATCCACATCTTCATCACCATCTCACGAGGACACAACAAAGCATTCCTGCCTCAACACAGATAACACGCTAACCCTCCCAACAACTAATGACTCTCCTGCTGGGCTGACTGTCATTTAGTCCATTTCCCTGACTTACTGTATGTGTGCGTATCAGATCATTCTCAATGTAATTTAGCACTGAAACAGGTGATTTTCAAATGTCTTTGTTGTTATTCCGGTGCCAAATTTTGAATTTATGACATTCATTCAAAAGAAAAGTTGTTTCTTCAAGATAAGACGTTTTTGTTGGAAACTGCTAACTCAACCTTGTTGAACAGACAACAAACAGACCATAAATGCACTGTCTACATCACTGGTTTGATGACAGCCTGTGGAGGAATTCCCTATGGACACATTTATTAGGTTACCTCCCCACCATTTAAAGGAGGGCAAATTTGAACAGTTTAGTCAACAGCCAAGCCCCAGCTTTTGTCTTCTCCCAGAAAACACAGCTGTTTAGAGAACCTCTGACCCTATCCCTGTTAGTGTTCCAGATAAGGTGCATATATGCACTGACAGAACAGACCCAAACACAACATTTTCTTTCAAGGGTCTGTCATTGTTGGGTCAAACGTGTAGGACCATGTTTGGGTTGGAACCATCTTTAACTGCTGGATTCAAGACCTTAAATACCACATACTGTGTTGTAACTTTCTCCTATGGTGCCAGGGTTTTGTCAGACCTGCCATGCTGCTAAGGTGGTCTGACCTTGCTAATTGACCTTAACTGAAACATTTATTAGGATTCGCCAATGACTTAATTAAATAAAGAGTAAAAATTCTGAACAGTTCCTTCTTTTTGTCAAGAAAAAATATTCAAATGTCTTCAGGTGGATGGTACTTGACCCATTTCGATTCACAGATGCTTTCAGTGTTGAGGTCTTTTTGCGAGTGTGCTAGCCGACAAACTTCCATGGGATTTCAGATTTCCGCCTTTTAAAAACCTCATTCCTCCATTTTTAGCCTTCAGCTGCAAGCTATGTTCAAAGGTTGCCATGCGCCATTGACTTTAGTGTCCCCACCTGGGGAGAGTCAAGACAAGAAAGGGCTTATATAAATGTGTGTTATTTTTACCTTATTTAAATTTCCGGTTGCTCAGGAGGTTAAATGAACTCCATGTCACCTTTAATGAGCTAACTGACCTAGTAGGGTCACTGGAAGTGCTTTGCACCACTCTATCCACTCCCCAAAGCTTCTCTTAAGCTTCACCAAAAAAAAAGTATTGGGAACTTCCACCTCAGGTTTTGAATGAATGACCACATGTTCCTCACGGTTGTCTGTCCTAACAGGAGCTCCGGAGTGTTCCGCGGGGGGCCATCGCACCTTAAGGAACCCTTACCGTAGCATTGACTTTGACTCCAGTGAGCTCCAGAACACGGCCATCCAGGAGCTCATCTGTGACCACTCGCTGTCCCCAGGCTGGTACCGCTTCAGCATCAACAACAAGCCGGCAGAGATGCCCACCAGCTGTGTGGAGGTAAGGCAGAGGGCAGTATGTCTTTTTACCCATGGAACCTGAGATTTGAGTGAGTTTGACCATTCATAACAGGATGTTAACCAAATAATTCAATCAGACAATTGGCTTCTTTACACTTAAAAGACGGAATGAATTAGGAAAGAACTGCCATAGCTTTTGTTGACAATTGACAGCTAGATGTTTAGAGCGAACATTTTAACAGGAGTACAGTTTAGCAAAGATATCATCATGGGCACTTTTAGAGCAGGTGTAGGATCCACTCCCACAGAGTTTGTAATGACTGTGGCTTTCCTGTTCCGCCCAGATGAACAGGTGTGGGACTCAGGCGCCAGTGTGGCTGTCTCTGAAGGACAGCTCCCTGCCTCGGCCTGGCCAGGTCACCCAGCTCTCAGCCTGCGCCACCTGGCAGTTCTTCCAGGGCAGCACCAAGGACTGCTGCCTCTTCCGCATCCCTGTCTCGGTACGCAACTGTGGGGACTACCTGCTCTACTACCTGCAGCCCACCCAGGGATGCATGGGCTACTGTGCTAAAGGTGAGTGCCCCTCTCTCCCTCATACCCCAACACACTCAAACACACACACACACACACACACAGCAGTGTCCGGGTGGCTGCTCTGATGGAATCTGAATTGCCCTCGAGATATCTTTGCTCTGTTCTGTCTTAACTAGAGATCCTTTATGATTAGGGATGTGAAATTCAGAATATGATTGCATCAAGGCCTGATTAAGGCACATTGGAAGTAGATTTATTTTCCTAGGGACATCAAATATCTATCGGCCACACAAAGTATACCAGTATGAGCAATCAAATGCAATCAAGTACTATTCCTGTTTTGAAAGCAATTTTATTTATTTATCAGAAAGGTACATCCCGCCAATTAATGCACACATTTACAATATGTGTGTCAGCTAGATGACTTAGCTTCTTTCAACAGATCTGTAGAGTTCTAGATAGCAACAGTCCTTTGTTAGAGAGTTATTGTACTGTGGCTAGGTATGACTGTCTTGTACGAGGCCAGTGAAACAAAACACACTTGACGCACATTACAACAAGAACATATTTTCTACCGTGCTGCAGTGCACACTCTCAAAATATATAATTACGCCATGTTTGCTGGGATGTCAAGGAAGTCGAGACTGTCTGTAAAACTGAGAATGAAAAACCTGTTTATATCACTTGGAGGTGATATGTTTCACAGGCACAGGTATTGTTTGTACCAGAGTGTGCTTTTTGCTTTTAGTCATTTCAGAATTTACTCCTAAATTCTGCCCGTCTGGTGAGGTGGAAGTTAACGGTCGATGCAAAGGTAAGCAAACTTTTGAAAAATAGTTATATTATTATTATCTTTCCTCACCCAGAGTTACAGAAAGGTTTCTTCTTTGATAAAATATGTTTTCAGATATCTTTGAATTCAAATGTAGAAGTGAACAAGCCCAAACACATATCAAACCATCTCAGAATATGAGTAGAAATCCCCATTTCTGGACTCATAAGTTCTTCCTTGATTGCCTTCGTCAGCCAACCTCCAACCACTCTCCACTAAGCCTGTGATCACCCCTGAGCTGGTGGGCAACAGCGTCCACCTGAGATGCTCCTTCAGTGGGGTGACCTCCAGCCCACCAGTGGGCTACCTGGTGGTGTGGGCCAGGCACATCGGCCCCAATATGAAAGCTGAGATCAGGCAGGATTCCACCCTGCAGACGTTCTCTCTGGTGGAGATGGACGGGCTTCACTTCAGACTGGGGGAAACGGTAATGTCTACCAGACTACCTGTTGGGACACACATGTTGGGGGGCTGGACCCATACTGGGGGCTCAACCAATAGATCTTCCGAACCCTGGGGGCTGGGTTCAACGTGCTGAAAAGGCTAGGAAAACACAAGGGGAAAATGTGTCGTATCTAGTCAGGCAAATGAGGGATAGGTAGGGGGTACGGGGTTAAATTAGACCCAGCAGGCCTCGACTGTCCTCTCTCACGTTTTATTGCTGCTTCGCCACATGCTTTTTATTTAGATACCTGGAACTCTGTGTCTGTCGGTTTTTATCGTTGTAGCACCGTTTTATCGTGGCACACTGTGCACAAGCATTGTGTTGTCCCTGCAGTGTGGGGCGATGCCATGTGTGGATGCGTCATCCTGGCAGTGTCTGTGACGAGCTGTGGTGTGCAGCGCAGGGCTGGACTCACTCAGGAGGCCTCGTCTCACTAATGTGGAAGTCACAGCTGGGCCAGGTCAAAGGCTGAAGCCGTGCTGTGAGAGAGTATTAGACAGAACCACTGGGAGCCTAGCCAAGCCTGACTATCTCAACTCTTCATGTGTGTTACATGTTACCCCATGAAATGTTTGGACAAATTACAAATCCAAGCTAGCGCGAGTACAAAGTTGCTTGTTTATAAGAAGATTCATGTTTTATTTTTGTTTCAGCGGGATTTACAAATCACTGGAGTTGAGTCATTGTTTTGCCTCAGCGCCTGAATAAAAAGTAAATTGTAAATGTTGCTTCAATATGTGTAAAAGATAAATAATCAGGATTCTTTCATCCCAGTTTTCTTGCAGTGTTTCGACGTTCCGGGGCAACTACACCCACACGCGATCTGTGGCAAAGGAGAGTGAGGGTTTCTATGCTGGAATCAAGGTAAAACCATTTTTCCCTAGAATTTCCTACCACCATCCAGCTGGGGCCTCTCCAGGAACTCGTGTCCATGCTCTCTGCCTGCAGTTCTCTCCAGATGTCCTCCACATTGCAGAGGACAGTAAGGAGCACCAGCTGACCATCCACAGCACCGTTCCCATACCCTGTCATGGCCCCCAGCCCAGCCACTACTGTGGAGTCCCCCTCACTCTGACTGTCCACGAGCCAGGTCAGATATTACAGGGCCACACAACACCAGGGGTGGCTGGAGGAATAGGGGGAAAACTGTAGGTACTACTCAGATACTGGCTATATCCCAACTTCACGACAATTGAAACAAGGTTAATTTTCGTAATTATTTGCCCAATTTGATCTTTTTATGTATTTTGCATGCGCTCCACGTACTCCCATACCAGAAAAAAATGGAAAAACATCAGGTTCCGGTTACTGTACATGTACACAGATAGATTGTGATTGTGATGACAAAGTACACATAGATTGTGTACTTTGTCATCAAAGCACATTCCAGACTTCTCTGTCACCGCATCAAGGCTGCTATGGTGACAGATCCTGCAGCTGTGATCTGTTTACTAACGATGGGGTTGGGGGGTGCGGCCGGGCCCAACAATTTGTTGACATCCCAGACAGTCTGAGCGCGGAAGCCCCCAACATGGTCCTGTCCACCTGTCAGGTGACACTGCAGTCCTCGCCGTGCGGGGATGACGGCTGCGGCCATGCCGGCCTCTTGCTCACCGCCGTCTCCGACTTCACCCGTGACGGCAACCGGGCCAGCCTCCTGAGTGTCCATCCAGGCCCCACTGCCCCGCGCCTCTGGAGGGGCTACAGCCCTGCTCCCCTTAAGGTATGAGAAAGTAGGTCCTAACTGTGGTGACAAGCCACAGAGACCAGGGACACACGATTCAGGAGACTGACACAAAAAGGCAGTGAAAAGCAGGATTTGATGAACACTATTTGAAAAGAAAGCACTGCAAACAGAACAACAAATTAATCTGCCGGGGAGCCTTGCTCCACCCTTGTCAGCTGCTCCACCTGTGAGCTATCCAAAATCAATATATTTCTGGTGAAATCCGCAATGTAAGCCACTCTCGGCCTCGTAGATATCCATTCCCCCTCATGAGCACATTTGGCTCAGCTTTTGTGCAGATGAGCAAACGAGTCGCAACCCCGCGGCTCGTTCTGCGAAGGGGAAGTGGGGAAACGGCTTAAAGGGCCGGCGCACAGCATGTTCCCTGGTGTTGGGAGGTCTGGGTGGGCTCGGCCTCTCTGGGGATGCCACACTGTACAGTCAAAACACATAGAACTGTAAACACCAGCATGACATTTAAACAGTTTATTCTGTTAGAGGGGAAAACGGTGTCCAGTCCCAGTCAAGCTCTGGCATTATCAAACAAAAAGGGATATTCCATTTGTCGAAAACACAGTTGTCTTCTAACAGGGGTTAAGTAACTCCCCAAGTTCCAGGTTAAACAGCTGCCCGAAGAGTTGGATGGAGATAATGCGTTTCCAGTCAGCCCAGACACATCTGTGCCTGTGTGTCAACAACACTGAAATCACGCCAGCCGCTCAAGCTTTGTTCTCCCATCCTCCAGGTCATAGTTCAGGACGTTCCCACTGCCAACTGCTACTCCCTCACCGATCCCCACATCATCACCTTAGATGGGAGGTAACGCTCTCATTTCCTGAACGTGGCGTCATCCATTCGGCACTGTCAAACTTGCCAAACAGAGAAAAAACATCCAGTGTATTGATGTTCAGATGGAGTTCTTTTCATGTTCACCTATATACCGTATCTCATTCAGGAGGCCCAATAGTGTTTTTGTGGAGGGAAAATGTCCTTCTCTGCCGGGGTTGAAATCTGTTTTTCTACCGTAACACCAGGCGCTATGAGAACCAGCAGACGGGCACCTTCGTGCTGTACCGCAGCCTGACCAGAGACTTTGAGGTCCAGGTTCGCCAGTGGGACTGCGGGAGCCGCCACTACGCTGTGGCCTGCAACTGTGGCGTGGTGGCTCGGGATGGAGACCAGGTGGTCACGTTCGATATGTGCAACGGGCAGCTGCAGGAAACCAGGCCCCGCCTCTCTCTTAAGAACTTGGGCCTCGGCCGGGAGAGTCGCATCCAGATTCTGGAGTCCAACCAAGGCAGGAAAGTCACTGTAGGTGTCCTGGTCATTCCTTCAACACCCCCGATATTATTATGTATGTATGGATAAGTGTGTTTTGTGATATGCATACAGGGATATTTTAATTAGCTGCTGGATGTAATTCTCCTTTTGTAGTTGATCTTTCCCTCCGGGGCCTTTGTTAGGGCCGACGTCCGCGATTGGGGAATGAGCTTGTCAATCAGGGCGCCCAGCGTGGACTACGGCAGCACGCGCGGCCTCTGTGGAACGTTCGACAGGAACGGACACAATGACTTCCACGGGCGCGATGGAAGCCTCTTTGGCAGCAACGACCACAGCCGCTTCATTGAAGACTGGAGGTGAGGGTTGTCAGAGAGAGCACATTTACAGCCCTAGAAAGATGCCCCTTGAAGTTTGTTACAGCTGTAGATGACCTCATGCCATCAGAAGAAATCGATGAATAAAGATGGAAACAACTGTAAGTCAGCGGATCAAGCCATATGGATAAACTGAGGCAGATATGTTTAAGATTTCACTTTAGCCGGCATGTGGTCTTTAGCAGACGTGGTGGATGAAATCTAATTAAAAGCTAGATAACCTTATCAAACCGATTTGACATTTTAGGCTTATTGAAAGGTTAATGTGATACCTAATTTTCTTTACCTTCTCCTATGTGTCAGGATTGCCCCTGGAGAGAGCTTATTTGACACCACGCCACCACCTCAAGTGTTCCCGAAGAAGAGAAGGCCTTTCTGCCGGTGTCAGCGGGGATACAGCGTGTCTCTCCATGCCTCCCAAACTGCAGACAGGCTTTTTCCTCCGCAGACAGAGTGTCTCTCTCATGACAATGTGGATTATACCTCTGTGTTCCCATCAGTGGACACCACGACTGAGCACACCGTGAGTTCCGAAGAAGAGATCATGGATCTGTCGTCGGTCTTACAGAGCCCGGCTCTGCCCGGGGAGAATTGGCCTTCTACGATCCACAGGGGCTTCGAAGAGCCCAGAGGTGATAGCGAGCTGGATCGAATGTTCAGGGAAGACTTTCTGGTAGCGGTAGACAGGCCTAAGAGACAGGCCATGTACGAGTTCCAGCCCATCTTCACGACCCAGAGCCTGAGTCAGACAGACCTGGAGAGCCTTGCTTACTTCTTCCCCGACGACCACTTGTCGGGCCCGCGGCCAGCGGTCCAGCCCGCGTGGCCCACGCCCAGCGGCCTGACCTCGGTGAAGGCTCTGGAGCTCTGCCAGCTCGCGCTGGCCAACTCCACGGTGGGCACGGCGTGCCAGAGTGTGCTGGGCAGGCGCCTGGACGAGGCGGTGCACCTGTGCATCCTGGACCTGCAGCTGAAAGACGACCTGGCCTGGGAGGAGGCCCTGCTGCCTTACCTGGAGAACGAGTGCGAGAGGAGGCTGATGGAGAACAGGACCCTGCGCGCCCTGCAGCTGGCTCCAGGACCCCTGGGGGCGTCCGGGGAGGTGGTCACTGCTTTGCGCTGTCCCAACTCTTGCAGCAACAATGGCGACTGCACAGAGTGGGGCTGCCAGTGCTACTCTGGACACAGCTTTTATGACTGTAGTCTCGCTATCAGTGAGTACTCTACTAGATCCGGTTACAGCGGGTTTCTTCTGTTTTAAAGAGTGCTGTTTGTTCCCCAACAGTATTCCTGAACCTGAGTCTACACGTGGGGATTTCTTTGCAGTGGTTCTGAGCCAGATTACAATTAAGATAGCAGTGCTGTTGCTTAGATGACAATCCCATTTGTACTTTACACCACTCTCCTGCGGTTTCAATTCTGGATGCAACCCCCTTAGCTAGGCTTCATTAGCAATTTAAACTGTCTAGAATCTTTGTCTTCTTGGGATACGTCTCATGCTACGGCTATATCTCCTGAGACTGAGCAGATGGCATTCCATTCTCATTATTCTACTAATTCTCATTTGGTTCAAACTCATCTGAGTATCAGTGACTGCATGCTGTGCGTTCAGAACTGTCCCAATCCATCTGGAGATGCCTTTGAACTAGGTAGGCTCATGTCTTCTGGGCCCTAGGTGTGAAACAGGACTCATAAAATGGTGTTCCAGGAAAAAGACGTCCTTCTCAAAATAGTGTCTCTGGACAGAAATACTTTTTCTTAAATGTACAGATAGACTCCTATTGGGATGACCTTCCTTCCCCCCCCAAAAAAATCTCAGTTAATATGAATTGAACTCAAGTGAACAGTCAGATTAACAAAGGTCAGACCGTACATATTGGTCCTTTTACTGACTGTGCTGTGATTTATGCCAGTTGCACTGAGATCAACATCCAAGGGGATGACTAAGTGCTTATCAATAAATCAGCCTAATTGCTTACCAAATCACAGATCAGCATCCTAGATCATCATCCTACCTGTCTGACGGTGGGTCCTGACTCAGGGACCTCCTTCAACAGCGCTCTCTGTCTCATAGGATTCATTCATTTCTTGCTCAATTCATACTATTTTGTGGCCAGTTTTTGTCAAACAAAAGCTACCCTACGAGAGTGCATATACTACAATCTTCTTTCTCTATTGTCTTCAGCTGAAGTCACTTCTGCAAATTATATTGCTTTAGCTATCCACATCAAACCCAGTTATATCTGAAATAATTGGAGGGTGTCTGTGTGTGCTTCGACTGCACCTTTCGCTCTAGTTATTAGGAGAAAATGCTGCTTTTAGGAACAAACAGGGTCGCACACTGGTTATAAGTTTTAATCACGCCAATTTCTTACGAGGGGCCTGTCATTTCCTTCTGTCAGTATGAGAGGCCATGTCCTTAAAACATACAGGCATCCTTGTTTTTCTCATGCCCTGCAATTTCAGAAATACTGTGGCTGGAAATTCACCCAAAGCACTACTTTGTGTTCTGTGTTCCGGCTGTCTGTCAAGAAGTCATCAATGATAAGCACTAATTCAGTATGCAGGGTCAAAAGAGGAGTAAAAGACAGGATGTAGTCTAGGTAACCCTTTATTATTAGAGCCTTAACCTAGACCTATTTGTAGAATGCTTTGTAAAGTCTAAATCCTCAGTTTGATCTTAGTAAAACCATGTTTGCTCATACTGAACCAATCGTTTATAACTTCTAACAAACCACTTTTTTTGTTATCGACAAACTTTTAATTATTTATAAATGCTTGTAGATAAGAAACACACTGTTAAATTTGTATTTTTGTTTCAAGTTCAAAGTGTAGTGATATCGAAAGGGAAGATAAATATTTTAAAACCACTTTATTCTACATCACATTCTTACAAAGAGAATTGAGGTAGGAGTTTATTTTTTCTTCTGTTGAAACTCTTATTCAAAACTATGACTTTGTGCCTTCAGTTTAGTATATGATATTTACTTACTGAATTTACAGACTCTATTTACATACTGTACGTTCCTAGCCAAGGACATGAAGCCGTTTGTCACATCATACATTATGTATACGAGAGTACCCTTGAGTTGGTGAATGCTAAATCTTATTTTGGCAGTTTGGAACCTTGTGTGATGTTGGTACGCATACGCATCTACATGGTTCTTCTATACAGGCAGAGAGAGCACAATGGTCTTTCACGGTTCGATTCTTTGTCCATAGTTGGGTTTTTGCAAGTTGTAAATGACAAGGATGGGTTTGGAGGTCGCTCGCGTAGACTTGAGGTGAATATCAACAAGATCCAAATGAGGACGCGGGGCTTGTTATCGTGGCTCAGTCTCTGATCTCTGAGTAATGACGGGCGTTCTCCGTCTCTGTGTCCTCTGACAGGTCAGCCCGTCGAACTGACCGACCTGGAGAACGGCGGCCTCTGCGACATCCGGGCGTTCGACTGCCGCACCGTTCGCGTCTTCGGCCTGGGATTCATCGACTCGCCCGACCTCGGGTGCTTCGCCACGCGTCTGACGGTGAGGGAGGCGACCAGCGGCCACGCCACTGGGGTGGCGCGTGAGAGACGAGAGCAGGAACGAGACTCCCTGTAGTCTGTGCTTCTGCTCCTGTCCCCTGGAGCTGGGACTCTGTGTCCGTGATAAAGCTTGGTGCATTCAGACGGGAAACAAAGACAAAATAATCTGATGGTAGACACTACTGGGCTGTATGCCATTGGCTTTCCTTGGATATGAATGGAGCCAGTTTAGGAGGTAGCCATCAGTCTAGATCAGTGAGAGGTGACATCATCCAGACCTGTCTTTGTAAATCCCCTGGATTTGGAGCTGTTTCTCCTGGTATTAGGTAAACCAAACTTGTGAAAGATGATCGCTTTGACTTTTCTCAAATGACACAACTTTAGGTTCAAATCTGATGCTCTGACAGTCTCATGTGGAATACATAAATAAATTGGCCCACAGATAACTCAGTTCTCAGGTTCAGTAATCAGCCATCCATGAAAGATCTGAAATGAGATAGTTGATTGGTATTCCACCCCTCAAGCAAAATGCAGTGTGATCATGAATATATCAACTGTCCTTAATGTCCTTGACACTAATGCTCCAGCTCTACAAAATGTTAGTCTTAGGATTTCAGAGACTGCGTAATAATGATAATCATCCACAAAGCCGATATCAAATTCAAAGGGTGATTATTCAAGCTATTCATTTCCACATTACGAACACATAAGAGCATGGAAACAATAGGTCCGAGCCCGGTACTGTAACTCAGCACTTCTGGAGGTGATTAGAGTGTTTGTCTGTCCCTGCAGTATGTGAATGGGGACTGGGTTTCCGGAGAGACGCAGAGAAGCCGGGCCACCTTCCTGAGCTCCAAAACCATCGACTGCCCCGTGCCCTCCCTGAGCAGCGCGGAGGACCACACCCTGGAGTTCATGATGGGAGACAAACCCTACGCGCGCTGGGAGATGAAGGTACGGAACCCGCTCTCAACTCGGATCAGCAGTCGTCCGGCGCACACCGCGTTTCGGTTCGATCCTTGAGCGATGGCACTTCACTTCTCTGAAGCGAACTCGCGGTGTGTCCCGTTCCTGACCTTCTTCTTCCTCCCTGATATACATCATGCTCCAGCGTGCCCCCGCGGGCGCTCGGGATCGCTGTTTGTTTACTGGGGTAAAGGAGGAAGAGGACGAGGGGGTTTTTGATGGAAGGAAACATTAGCATAAATCTTGTAAGTAGAGAGCCATGGGGCTTCCCCTCAAGGTGGGCTCAAAGTCAGATCTGCTGCCTCAAATGGATTACTTGAGCTTGGCCTGCAGGATGAGCCCAGTATTCCTTGAATGCACCATTAATCTACCAAGCATTAGGGATTTATCGAGTCACAGGAGGAGAGTTCGGTTTATTTGCATTGAGTTTAAATGTCAAATCAAATATATAGGTAGGCAGAACTGCTTTGTTTCAAGTGTATTTACACTAAATGAAAAGAGATCCTACACAAGGTAACGTTACTCTCTCCAATAACAGACCGTTGTAGCCACGGTAACAGCTCAAATAAATGGGAGGCCAATCGGTTCAGACTGGAATCTGTCCTTCGTGTTTCAGGTGACCAATGATGGGTCCCACTACACTCAGGCCAAGGTGCTGACAATCTACGATGGCGTGTGCCAAGTCTGTGAGGCATCTCGCTCTGGACTCTGTAAGTTAAAGGTAATCCTACACACTGAAAAAAACTGCATTCAAATTGTTCTAAATGTTCAATACTCTAAGACGAAGAATACAAAATATGTTTTGTCAAGAAAACTTGTTTACGCATGTCAACATGTTTAGCGAAGCAGTAAAGCGTGCTGACTCAGGGGTGCACAAGGGGAACAGGGCTCCTGAATGACTAAACCAGATATGTGGAACATCCTTTTCAGAGCTCCCAATGCTCTGCAGTTGTCTGTTAAAACCACAGAGGCTGTGATTACACTCCTACAAGCATGTACCGGCAGTGGTACACACACACACTCTCTCTCATGCACGCACCCACACACAGACTCTGTCTCTCTTTCACACACACATTCACATATACATGCTCAAAGACACACAGAGAGAGGATTAGCTGTGCCTGACAATGATTTATCAAATGGAGTCTTGGGAAGAGATGGATTTGTTACTGTTTGTTTTTAATTCATTTCCTCTTGTCCTTGGTCACTAGTGAAGTCTCAAGTGAATGAAAATCTCTCTCTCTCTCTCTATGTTTCCCCTTCTTGCTCTATCTCTCTTTCTCTCTTCCTCTGGGTCAGGAGAGGACCTGCAATATAGATGGGATGTGTTTTTCCGAAGGAGACTCCAATCCCACAAGCCCATGCCTCCTCTGTAATCCTGCTACGTCAAAATTCACATGGTCTTTGAATCAAGGTAAATTTAAGGAATGTACCTGATACTTGTTCATTGCCACTCATGACAAAAATCTGTGAGCATGTTTAATATTGTCCTTTTTTAGTTACTACTAAAACGACCTGTTGAAACCCCGTAATGTCTAAGTGATCAGATTTACTAGAAGCTTTTAAAGATCTCTTCAGGCCTCAGACAACATTTTATTGTATTGTTAGAGTGCCCGTATAAACCAAAATATGACAGGCAGAGTAGAAGGTAAACAAATCAAAGTGGCGGTGGCTAGGTTAGCTATCCGTGCCCTTGCTACAGTTTTTCACCACGGAGGATAAGGGCGGGGGTGGGGGTTGGGGGTGGGGGTTGGGGGGGCCCAGGCTGTCAGCCTCAGAGTAGCTCTGCACCGCGCCACACGCACGCCGACTCAGGTAGATTTACAGCCTGCAGTCTGTTGAAACCCTGCGGCTGCAGACGCCTCCAATGTTTTTGACGCTCGCTGGTTAACTTCATTAACTCAGGCTAGCAGCGATTGATAATGGGGAGCTTAGAGACGAGACGGATCGTGATTGGCCGGGCCAATTATGATGGAGAGGAGTCGTTTCCCCACTGTGGACATCCTCTCCTTAGCTTGAGTTATACCTTGAAGTTTGATCGATGGGTAGGCAAGGTTTTTGTGTGTTATGGAAGGTTACACATGCTGTTTTGGGTGCAATTACCGTGTTTTTGTTAAGAATGTGTGTGGGTGTGTGTGAGAGGAAAAGTCCAAACGTGTTTCTAATTCTGTGCATACAGAGGCTTCTTTTTTTAGTTGGTCCACAACCAAGGCTCACAGATATTTAATGAATCCGTTCAGTTTCCCTGCTTCAATATAAATGACAAATGTTTTAGGGATTCATCATGAATTTTGTGATGCCGTGGTCAAGAGCTACTATCTGCTGTGTTTCCCCTCAGCAGATGAGAGAACATGAAGCATGAACTTTTCTCTTTACAATTCTCTATACTCGTCTCTTAGACCTTGGAAGGAACAGACCCCCCTCCACACACACACACACACACACACACCACATCACACACACAAATACTTCCGACACAAACATCCTTCTGGTAGCCTTCGTCCCTGTTGTCAAAAACTTGGTTGGAATCCAGTACCAATCTTACCACTGCAACCTCTCACTCATACTAAGTGGTCGGCATCTTCCAGCAATCGCAAGCCTTCCTGTGTACAGAACAGGGAGGTCAAGAGGAAAGATCCCCATCTGGCCTCGTTGTTGTGTTGTTGTGCCACAGCTTGTGCAAGGCTCGGGAGTGCTCATCGGGTTATTTTTCCTTCCTCCCCCCCCCATCTTCCTTCTTCATGTTTCCTCCTCAGTCAATCAGCCCCCAGCTTTCCATCAGCCCCAGGACGGTCTCCATACCTTCGCCGGTGAGAATTTTGTGTTCCAGTTCACGGCGGCGGACCCGGAGGGCTCGGCCCTGCTCTTCCAGCTGGAGGTGGGCCCGCCAGACGCCGCCCTCTCCCCTGCAGGCCTCCTCATCTGGAAAGTCGATCCGGAGGAGAGGCAAGCGCGAACCTTCGAGTTCACGCTGTCGGACGAGTGCAACGCCCAGGGCAGATACACCGTGGAGGTAAAATACAAAAAAGCTTTCAGATGTGGCAGGTCCCTCTGGAAGGAAGAGGAGGAGAGGGAGGGAGAAGAGGGGAAGATGGTTTGAGGGAAGAACAGTGAGGGAAGGTAGGGGGGGGGGCATGGGGCAGGGAGGGAGGAGACCATGGGAGTCCTGTAAACTGTTTACAGGGTCTGACTGTATGGTCTGCCTGGGTGGCTGATGGGCTGTTTGGACCCAGAGCCAGGAGTTCAGTCAACACTCCTTGGTCTCTTCACGGCGGAAGTGCCCCGTCACATGATAATTCTCTCCTCATGTACATGTTCTGTTGGTATGAACAGAGCCACGGGCCCGTGTATGGTAAACAAATGGCTGTAGAAACGCTATGAGGAACGTACTGAAACAAACTGTGACGGATCAGCAACAACAAATGATTATTTAAAACAACACTTTACATTCTTAGCAGCTGCTGACCTAAACAAGAACCCTACTATGCAAATGGAGGACCTGTGTGTTTTCATTTCAACAGCAAGCTAACAGCATGTAAATGTACCACCTCCTTTAGCCAGTTTGAGAGATAGAATAGAAAAGCTGCATGCGGGGTGTTTCACTACAACATATGGCTGGTGTTACTTTCCCCCTCCTTCTTACGTTCATAGAGACAGATAAATATCCACTCTTCCTCCACCTAACTCCAGATGGGCCCAATGCATCTGCCCCCAGTTGGCTAACCATTATTAAATGCGGCCCTCGCCTTATCTCCTGTCATAATATCCAAGTTCAGGGTTTAGAGTGGAATCTGGGGAATTATAATAGTTTATTCCTTATTACCAGCTTCCCTATCATTTCTGATAAGCCAGACAAACCACAGATGGGAAATTCCATGTCAAGGAAGTGAGAGTGTTAACAATCATCATAGCAGCAAAGTCAAGTTTTAGTTCTTTTGTTTTTCAAGGTAGATAAAAGTCTCAATCTCCATCACCCACACCAGGAGATTTGAAACAGTAGCTGGAGTCAAAATTGTGTTAATGCATAAACGGGCCATCGTGTTGTAATATACAACCCTTATCTTCAGATTGGAGTGAAGCCTTGCGGATGTTTGAACGGAGGAAAGTGTGTGACGGACGTGACTGTTCCAGCTGGAAGCGGCGGGTACTTGTGTGTGTGTCCTGAGGGGCTCCGCGGAGACCTGTGCGAGAAGAACGTTGACATCTGTCTCTCCGGCCCGTGTGGTTTGGGGGTGTGCGCTAAAACAGCCCAGGGCTTTCAGATGCCAGTGCCCTCAGGGATTGAGAGGTATGCTGATTAAGTGTTGTGCATGTGTTGTTTGTGAATTGTCAACAAAACTTTTTTTAGTTTTCTTTTCAAGAGCCTAAGAAGCTAACTTTCCTCCAACAATATTTACATAATACATTTTACTGTAATACGATACATCATTGTATTGTGCATCTTTGTGTAGGAACAACTTGTCGGGAGGATGTGAACGAGTGTGAAAAGATGCCATGTTTCCCTGGTGTCCAGTGTTTCAATAGCTTCGGATCCTACTGGTGTGGAAGCTGCCCCAAAGGCATGCTGGGAGATGGCACCACATGTGCAGGTAAGCGTCAACCAATCTGACCACCTCATTTATGTCAGATATCTTTTAATATCACAAACACATCTTTTCACCAACGACAAACCTCTACGAACAACTAGCTACTATTTTTGACTGTCATCTTAAGAGAGTAATATTCAGGAACATTCCACCATGACAGTCCATGCCCAATCTGGATACCATTACTGACAGCAACTGAATGATTGCCACTTCCCTTTGAAATATTTCAGTCATTTCACTGAGCTCCTGCGCGGTCACACAGAGCTCTTCTTCCCAGGTGATAACCAACAGGGATGCATATAGAATGGGAAACAGATGGCAGGTGATGACTGCTCCCCCTTCCTGCCCTCTCCTCTATTGCACAGGCTTGTTGAGCTGAGTTAATTGGTTAAGTACTTCCCCTGTGTGTGTGTTTGTGTGTCTGTGTGTGCGTGCGTGAGAGAGAGAAAGAGAGGAGAAGATTGTGAAAGAGAAGGAGAGAGAATTGTGTTTGTAAAGGGGACAGAGATTAAGGAAGGTACTGTTTGTGTGAGAGAGAGGGAGAAGGAAAAAGTGTGTGTGTGTGTGTGTGTGTAAGAGAGAGAGAGCAGAGGGTATCCAGTCCTGGCTGAGAGCTGTGCACCTCAGGTGTGTGTCTCCGCTGACTGCTGACTGACATGAGCTATTAGTGCTGAGGTCTGGGTGTGGAGAGGGAAGAGAGGAGGAGGGAGGGAGGAAGTGCAGGATGATCTAGTGCCTGGGCCAAGGGGCTGGAGAACAGGGCTGTGCTGGGGCACAAGACGTAAAGCAAACTCCCCTCCACACTCAAATCACCGCCAACACGTGAGCACTGACATTTTCCAAGCAACCTCAACAGCACTGAATCACTAATTAGATTAATATATTACTATGAATGTCATCAGAAGTGAGATCAGTCTTTGCCACCTAGTCCTTAGCCTGGCCATTGGTCATTGTAAGTACAGATGGCAGTGTTTGAGGGGTGGTTCACAAGTGCGTGACTGAATTTAAAACAGACATCAAACATTAACTATCCCTTGCTAGAAACTCGTTCAATGTTTTATTATTCAAAGATGTGTTGGGAAGCACAGTACTGTCCTCTGAAATGTGTGAGAGTGCCAAGCCTCCAGCACTTAGAGAGTGCACCGATGTCTTCTCTCGTCACTATGTGCCCCCAAACTGCCATATCATGGCTAGCACCATTAGCTTTCATTTTTAGACCTCCCTAGCTGTCTTCTTTTCTTTATCTTTCTGTTTTCCTAGTGATGTGTTTTCAGCTGAGTGATTTCTATGCTTTTTTTATTTGAACTGTTAACTGAATTCCAGTGGAAGCACAACTGCTGGATCAGAAAACATGACTTGAATGTTGTATACAGTTATGTTGAACCCAAATAGAATGATTCAAAAATTACAGTTACTTTCATTTCAGAAAGTATTTCCAGAATGGAGCCTTTCTCCTAAAGAGCCATATCTTCTTAATGTTGAAATAAACAGTGAAAAAATCATTGTTTCCACATCCTTGATTTTAACTAGCAGATATTGAACATCATTCCAGCACATTGGATTATAATTTGAATGTAATGGATGTAACAGAGGTAACATTCATTTACTGTTCTCTCCCGCGATCTCTGCTCAACCCCTCCAACTATCCTCGCTCTTCCTATCCAGCTCTGAAGCCAGTCATCCCCAGCACTGAGACCCCTGCCCCTTTAACTGTCAACAAGAGGCCCCACACCAGCCCCAACCCTCATCCTCCACCCAGGATGCACACGGTCAAGCCCAGACACCCACAGAGCAGCACAGTGGCTGGGAAGGCCCCGGCTGTACCTCCCCCTCCTCCTGGTCGTGGACGTGGCATCGGTAAGCAGACTGCTGAGCGATTGGTCTCACTGTCACTGTGCTCATACAGGTGGAGGTGCATGGGTAGTTGAGGAGTGTCACCCCACTTGTCACCTGGTTTGTCCTGCGTGTGTTCTGGGCTAGGTTTCAATGTCAATTGGCAAACGGGAGACTCTTGACTGACACTTGAGGTTCAATTATTCAGTCATACGATACATATATCTAGGTTATTATGATAAGCCCTAATATAATCAGTCGGGCACCCAATCGAGCACTACGAGAGTATTAGCAGCCGCAGCTTGCAGGGTTGTTAATGACCTTCTGTCACCACACTTAAAGGGTGGTGGTGAGATTGAAACCCGCATGCGGCAAGATACCGTGCTCCATGAGCGGGATCCTCTCGCTCCCGTCATCTCGGGGCTTTGTGCTGACCTTGTTGAAAACAAAACCACGTTTTACAAGCCATGAGCGCCAAGGTGTTCCATCACGCTCAGGATAAATCTCTTTTTCATCGGGGACAGCTGGTCCATTTCACTCACAATTTCCCCCCCCTCCCAACCTCCCCGGTGAAGTGACACTTTGTTGGGGCGTCACAGAAAAGAGAAAGGGCTGTCAAAGCCTGTACCTGTCCACAAGGTAAATGGCCGTCATTTTGCCTCAGTGCACTGGGCTCTCCTCGGCAAATGAGTCATGACGTAGTCGTAGCCCTTGATAAATGTTCCGGTGATCAGACTGAGCACAGCTGATAATGTGTCAAGATGGCCAAGGACACGGGCAAGGTAAGTAAGCAATCTTGAGTGAAGTTGGCTTCGGTGTCAGCAGATTTCGTTTGTAAAGGACGTACCGTGGCTTGGGGACTAATAGGGTGATTTGCGTATTTCGGCGCTCTGGGCTGGGGCCAGGTGGAGGGTTGCAGGCCAGTGAGTGATGTCGGATCTGAGGAGGAGATAAGGCATCGTTGGGGTTGCTCACCCCCGACCCCCTTCTTGACCTCTTGACCCTGATCCTTAGCAAGCATTAATTCTCCCAATTATCCCAAAACCTTACAATTCTCCCAGTAAAGCAATTACAGCATTAAAGAAAACGAAGATAACGTGTGCCTCTCCCTCACACACACATTTGGTTGGAAAAAGTACATTTATCATAATTGGTCTTCTAAGACAGAATTTTTAAACAAAAGTGCAATTAGCAAAGTGCTTTTAAAAAAAATTCTAATGCAGTTCTGCAACCTTCCTGTATAGACTTAATGTGATACATCCTGGTAGGTTGTGTACACATGGTGCTTTAAGATTCTTTAAATCGCTGTATTTCCTGGAATCATCACTAATTATTAAACATACAAACAGAGACAAAGACAAGACGTCACTGAGTCACTCTGTGTACTCTATGACGTTATGGCATGAAATGAACTGTTTCCCAGGTCCTGGGCTGGGCCTGGCGCTGAACGTGACAGCCTCCTGTGCCACAAGGCCTTGTTTCCCAGGAGTCCAGTGCATCGATCGTCGTCCACCATATGTCGGTTATGTCTGCAGCCGCTGCCCTCCAGGTCTCCACGGCAACGGGCGAACATGCACAAAAAACCCTCAAACGAGTAAGGCTTCAACCTATTCTATTTTCCCTTTTTGTTCACGTGTGGAATTTAATTTTTCGCAAAGACCTTTGCTGACAATTGACATAAAAATGAAAAATACAATGACAAAAGGATTTAAGTCCCTGGGCTAAGCATTATCAAAGTCAAGGATCTGTAATAAATAAATAAATTCAAGGAATATTATCAGGATTTGGTTTATACCAGCCTAACCTTCTTGCACTCCTGTGTTACTTTGAGTCCAAGATAATAAATTGATGTTAGTGGAATAGGCTTCTTCAGGCATTTATCTTTCATGAAAAATACAAATGTTTTATTCAGAGTCAAAGTTATACCCTCAGCCATCAGTAAAGTGGCCAGACAACACACTCTGTGTGGATGTTTTCCCAGTTTCTACCTCCGTTGTCTCGACAGCCTCTTTGATTGAAAGGAAGAGGTGCTTTAGTGTATCTGTCTTCATCAAAAATAACCCTGCCTAACTGTAAGAACTTTTCCTTGAACTGTCTTTGAATCAGTGGCCAGCTCCATGCAGCGTTTTCAAAAAAGGATTTCTTAATTGCACATTTGTCATGTGGGGTGTTAACAAGCCCAAACTGGGACACGCCAAGGAGACACTGCCAGTTCTGTTTCTGGGGGACCATTTGCTTTGTGTGCGTGGCTGAGATTTCTCCAACATGAATGTGTCAGGCTCTGTAGGGAGTATGGTCGTTTGTCTGCGAAGTCTCGGGTGGCTGAGTGGCATGTCAACATCTGTTGTAGGGGCTTATGGGACAATTCTCCAACTCCCAAACAGACTGTCTAGTTTAATTCTAACCAGGTTCTGTCACTAATGCAGCTGTGATTTGGAACAGATTGCCTCATCTTTGTTTTTCTCTTACTCTGGTTTTGCACTGTAAAACAGAGTGTTGTGGTGTCTAATATTGTGAAACATTCATTTCAGAAACAATTTGCTGTAAACAACGTATTGTCTCTCATCTCCGCTCTGTCCTCAGCTGGCCCTAAGCTTTCTCAGCCATTGATCCCAGGCAAGAGCAGTCGATCCCAGCACAACCGCAGTCAAGTCTTCCAGGTACACCTGCCTGTGATGCCCTCCAGGCATGGAGTCAAACGTCAATTCACGCCTGTCTCACGGCCCTATCAGAACCCAGCACGCCCAGCCACCTCCCCCCCCCAAAGACCTGTGACGGCGAGAAAAGAGGTCACCCTGCCATCTAGACACACACCTGGTTCATCCGTCAATGCCCTCCGCCTCACCACGGGCACCCGTCACGGTGCCCACCCCAGGATGGATGCCAAAGTGGCACGTGATCGTCCCAGCACGACTTCCTTCAAGGTGACCCCCAGAGAGGCTGACGGAGGCATGCCGAGCGCCAACTTCGCCAAGGAGACCGAGAGCAGCCGGCAGACAGCCCAGCAGAGCCTGAACACAGTGAGGCCCACCTTGACCAGGCCTTGGACGCCCCCGAAAGCAGTGGCCCCGCTGACTGCGGCCCTCACCGCCTTCTCCTACTCCCTCTCCGAGGGCGAGTTCTCCGCTGACGGAGATCTGACAGGGCCGGACTCCGACCCTCCAGACCCGCCCCAGCCGGCTCTGACCCTCACCACCCCGGCCAGGCGGGTAACTCCCCCAGGCCACCACACCTCAGCCTTGCACCGGGTCTCACCTCCATTCCCCAGGCCCAGGACCGGTATGACAGAAAGGTGGCCGCTCTCCTGCGCTGACCTACCCTGCTTCCCCGGGGTCCAGTGCGAGACCACAAAAGACGGGCGTTTCCGCTGCGGAAGATGTCCCCCTTGGTTACACCGGAGACGGACAAGCATGCAGAGGTAGCGTACCTCCACAACCGCCATAAACGTTATTCGCATCAATTCTGGGGTCCTTCAAGCATGTTACTTTGCTAAATTGTAGCCGGGTAAACAATAATGAAACGAAAAGTCCTTGCCGGTAGCTGGTTCATGCAGATGCCGTCTATTATAGCAGAGCGGTTTTCTGAGGATGATGTGTTTATACAGCCATGGTGAGGGGGGTTGGAGGTAGATGTAAGCAGGTTTAATTGGCATGCGGTGCCACCCCTTGTCTCCA
This sequence comes from Mallotus villosus, assembly GCA_903064625.1. NCBI lineage: Eukaryota > Metazoa > Chordata > Actinopteri > Osmeriformes > Salangidae > Mallotus > Mallotus villosus. The sequence goes on from CAEFZP010000347.1 coordinate 122,340, forward strand.
GCTGTGTGCAGGCATGCGTGTGGCAGGAACATGGAGTGCGCGGCTCCCAACACATGCCGCTGTAAAGCAGGCTACACCGGCCTTAACTGTCAGACAGGTAACCCGCTCGGGGCTATCCAATCATCAGTCGACTCGATTCTTTGATTTACGTTGACCAAAAAATGTATTCACAAGGGTGTTTGAGTCTGATTTGTCTCCTCTTTCAGCGATCTGCAAGCCCGCGTGCAAGAACACGGGCCGGTGCATCGCCCCCGGTGTGTGTGAGTGCCAGAGAGGCTATCACGGGGAGACTTGCGAGGAAGGTAAGCGATCTCTCTCTCTCTCTCCAGCCTCATTAGTGGGCTTCATCAGAGGGCTGTCAGCTGCAGCACCTGACGAGAGTGTTGCAGCCAGTCCTTCAGGTCACACTCCCGCAGAAAGTAGAGGGAGCTCGTCATGGAGAGAGCCCCCCCCCCATAGTCAGGTGTGTGCGTGCTTTCCTTTGAAACTCCCGTCTTGAGACCTGAAGCACTACTGCCATCTACAGATCCGACAAGACTCACCGCAAGACGAGATAGTTTAGCTAGGCCAGTATCCCCCTCCCCGTCCCAGCCGCCCCTCGTCCGGTTGTAGTGACTGGTTTCCATGACTCCACAGCTCTGTGTTCTCTGCCTTGTGAACACGGTGGCACCTGTGTGGGGCCACACACCTGCTCCTGCCCCTACGGCTTCGTTGGACCCAGATGTGAAACCAGTGAGTGCACACAACGATCGATTGTTCAGTGTCATTGCTGGTCAAGTCAAAAGTGTGACATGTCTTTTGTCTTCTATCTCCCTCCCTCCCGCTCTCTCTCTCTCTCTCTTTCTTCCCCAGTGGTGTGTAACCGACACTGTCACAACGGAGGTGAGTGTGTGTCCCCAGACGAGTGCACTTGCCTGCATGGGTGGACTGGACCCTCTTGTGAATCAGGTATTTTAGTTTCTCTCTCTCTTTCTCTCTTTCTCTCTCTCTCTCTCTCTCTCTCTATTTCTCTCTCTGTTGTGTGTGTCTTGGTAGAATCTCACCAAGGAAGATATTCCCTGAAGGAATGTGCACGACTGTTAGTAATTGAGCAGCTCGACGGCTGTGTTGTTTCACTCGCAGCTCTGTGTTCCCGCCTGTGTCTGAACGGAGCGACGTGCATCCGCCCGGACACCTGCGCGTGTCCGCACGGCTTCTACGGAGCCCAGTGTCAAAACGGTAACTCTTCTAACTGGCGACAGCGCCCTTGGCCTCGCGCGCGCCACACCGATTCGCGGGCTGGCAGGCAGGCAGGCAGCACGAACAGGCTGAATGTTCCAATGATTATGTCGTATGAGAGGAAAACTAATCCTCTAGACTGACAGGAGCTTAGTGGAGATGTGTTTGATGTGAGGAGATCCATCAGGATCCTGGCAGTAATCCAATCTGCCCAATAGTAGCGACGTTTCTCCAGATAACTCTGAGTTTCTACAGCTCCAGTAAAAAAAAACGGCTTTATTGATCTGCGGTGACCTGTGTCTCGGTCTGTGAAATTTGTGCTGTATCTCTTTGTCCCGCTCTCCGTCACCCTCTCTCTCTCCCTCGCTCTCCCTCCATCGGCCTGCCGTCGCTACCTCAGCTGTGTGCAGCCCGCCCTGTACCAACGGGGGCCTCTGCATGCGCAACAACGTCTGCTCCTGCCCCGAAGGATACACCGGGGGACGCTGCGAGAAGAGTGAGTCCAGCAGCTCTAGCCCCCCATTATCATCATCCATTACATGCCATATGTGTGTCGGCCTGCCAACAAGACTGCCACACAGGGGGTGCAGTTACCGCCGCCTGTCCTTAATGAACAACATATTGGCGAGGAAATTGAGCCATATGGATAAGAGGAAGCTTTTGATGGCGGCACCAGGACAAAAGGCGGGGGGGGGGTTAGATGGAGGGGCTGGGATTCTGAGCTACATGTGGGGAATTGTACCTGGGTACGGAGTGATGTAATTGCAGAGGGAATTCTACTCAACTCTGTTTGTAACTCAGACACACGCGCACACACAATGTTTCTGTCGAGGGGTTCAATGTAACTGTAGCAACGTGCTATTATGGGATGTGAGAGCTGTGAGAGCTTTACAAGGGGTTTATTCCGACCATTTCATCCACTGAATGTTTTTTGTTTTTCCTGGAAAGCCTTATGGTAAAAGTGAATCTTTCGAATTTCTCTTTTGCTCTCTTTCTCTCTCTCTCCCTCTATCTTGCACCCTGCTAGGTGTGTGTGAGCCCCTGTGTGTGAACGGAGGGAGGTGTGTCGGCCCTAACGTGTGTGACTGTCCGTCTGGCTGGAGTGGCCAGCGCTGTGAGAAACGTAAGTTGACGTCTCAAATGGGAGACGACAAACACGTGGAAACGGTCAACGAGTCGTGTATGGTGTGTCAAACCATGGCCTCGCAAGGCAATGATTTGGCACCTGCAAATAACGACGACTATTTGCAGCCTCCAAGAGAATACATGGACGAGCAAGTGACAGGGTTATTTTTTGCATCCGCGTACAAATGTATTTGCATTGTCTTCTCAGCCACGTGTCTGCAGAGGTGTCTGAACGGAGGCGAGTGTGTGGGCCCTAACACCTGCCACTGCTCCCAGGGGTGGCAGGGCATGCTGTGCCAAATACGTAAGTATTCTCCCAGTGAGACACACGCACACGACTGCACACGTCCCCCGGAGAACCTAACGTGTTTCATTAATAAGTCGGAAATAGCATTCAATTGCATCTCATTGCCTTTCAGTACCATTGTTCACCAACAGGAACACCACCTGAATTGCATACCATTGTCGCTATGTTCCCTTGACCCTGTGTGTGGCTGGCCCACAGCCAGGTGTCTGCTGCAGTAGCATTGTTAAGCTCCTCTACAGCAGCCGTAGTGATTGGCTAGTTTATGTGTTATAATGAGGATCCGATACAGTCCTTGCTTCATAAACCTCCTCTGTCAGTTTACATACTCGATTATGCCAACTCTGTAACTTGCCATGAGTTTGGGACCGGACACTAGTCAGCAGTCAGTTCAGGACCTGCTTTGTGGTGACAACATTGGTTTATTTCTTATTACAGTGTCATTAATGTTGGTTAAATGAAGTCTTCTCTGCAACTACTCAAAACTGTATCTTTAAGTGGCCAAATCTTGACGTGCATGAATGAATGTGCAGATTAATTAAAGTGTCTTAACTCCCCATAAAGAAAAGTGACCAACAATAAAGATGATTCACCGTTTATATTTGTTTATTCACTCGAGCCAGGCAGTGTTTATAGAGGCTGTGAAACCACTAATGGTTGGAGGTAAATTCCAAAGTATACCTCAGAGTCATATCTGTACTTACAACAAGAAGCACAAATACTCACTTATGGGCGTTAGCATGGATAATAATGTTATACTGTTAGTTTGTTTAGGAGGGGGGGCTTTTAATGCAAGGGCCTTCCAGTGATTCCCTGGGATGATGGGAAGATTATGGTCACTGTGTTGTTTGTCCTTACTGCATTTGACGATGATACGAGCACAGATTAGTGTCAGCTCTGTGGTTATGTCATTATCAGGGCGTCACGGCTGATTTAGCTTTTGCCTCTTCTTAGGCCGCCGTGCCCTATGTGATTCCTTCTGTCGTTTTAACAGCTCTCTGCGAACAGAAGTGCCTTTATGGGAGCCGCTGTGTCCAACCTAGCGTCTGTGCCTGCAGAAAGGGATATTCAGGGCCGCTATGTGCCAGGAAGGTAATCAGCACCGCACCACACACACAGCCAGCATGAATGATACTAAAGTGAAGATTCTGAACTCTCAATAGGACTTCCCCTATTAACATTCAGCTAGGTAGCCTAAGTAGTGAGGTAGCTGAACTGTGAGGAAAAATGAGTTACTTACTTCTTCATACTGAAAAGCAATCATGCAGTGAAAAAAAAACCGGAAGTAATCACTGGGAATGAGATTGAGCCACTCCAACTTAACCTAAGTGAAGTGAGGCCTGATTCATGACTCATCTTCCTTTGCCAAAGTCAGAAATCTCTTATTGTAAAGTCCATGGCTTAGGCTACAGGAGTGGTGGCGGATGGTAAAAATAGCTACTTTTTTCAGCTTCCTATTCCGAGAGGCTGAAGTACCAACTTTGAACAATGTGCACTGAAGAACCTGGAACATACTTCTTCACAGAGCCACTTCCCAGGGAACTCCAGTATATCTAATGCCATTGTCATTTTGTACTGTAGAAATACAACCTCCAAAGTACATTATCTATAAAGATGATATGTCTAATGGTATTGTACGAGTCAACAACTCAATTTCCTTTTATCTTTTTAAAAATGAAACTGTTACTGCTATTTTGGTCAACAAATATTTCACAAATTATGTAATATTGTGATATCGTAAATCTTCTGCTGTGTCTGTAGCATTTAATGAAGCAGACCAACGTACATTTAGAAACTCTAGGAGGACTCATTTATGAACCAATAGATCTTGTTTTATATTAACTTATTTGGTTTTGAGATTATATTGTGTATTGAAGTGTTGTATACAGTATGTCCTCCATATACGGTATGTTTATTATTTTTTAATAAAAGGGGAAGTGTGTTAAAATTCATAATTTTGTTCAAGCCTTGATTTCAGTGTTTTGTACTCATGTAAGGCTTCGGACTTCCACCTTAGTGCTGTGTACTGTGTGATTTGTTTTTCGGCATCACTGCGTACTGTATTATGGTAGTCTGCTGGTCACAGATTTTTTACTGTATTGATGTGTTGGTTGGTTGGTTGGTTGGTTGGAGAATGCGACCACTTGGGGGATTAACCTTACATGTGTCACAAATGGTACAGTTATGATGAGCTATTCCGCGAGTGCCACCTGTCTTTGACGCAAGTAGTTAATTTTCTTCTTTTACCCTTTTCCTGACTGTTCCCTTCTTCATAGTCTGTACCGGTAATGACGTAAGTGGCCCTTGACCCATTTATGAACGGCTAACGGATTTCTTTTTGTGACCAACACATTTCTGTTGTTAAAATTATCTGCAATTTACTGCCATCTAGTGACGCAAGTGCCATCTAGTGACACAAGTGTAGTGAAAAGAATTAGGCACCAACAAATCAAATTACAAAAAAGTTAAATTGTTGAAATACGGACTTCTGTGGTCTATGGAAATACCTGCTAAACCAGAAATCACTCATTATTAAATTCCCAGGTCTTAGTTAATACTTTGTCACGCTGTAGATGTGACATACACAAACATGAGTTCAGTTGGGCTCACAGTGGCCAGGCTCTGGCAGCCTCCTAAATGGGGAATAGTCACAAAATAATCCAAATGTTACTCCTCTCTAAGGCATGAAGGTGCCAGTAATGGATCTCATGATAGTAATGACTCTAGGCAGAGCCCAGCAGTGTCCTATCACCACACACCTGTCATCCTATCCCCACACACCTGTCATCCTATCACAACACACCTGTCATCATATCACCACACACCTGTCATCCTATCACCACACACCTGTCATCCTATCACCACACACCTGTCATCCTATCACCACACACCTGTCATCCTATCACCACACACCTGTCATCCTATCACCACACACCTGTCATCCTATCACCACACACCTGTCACCCTGCAGGTTAGACACACACCTACCTGTTACACATGCCTCTACCCCCACCCCAAGTCTTCCAGATGTTTCCACTAGAAGCAGACAGTTATTGACTTGGGAGAGCTTTTTACGTGCAAATCACTAGTCAAAAGACATCATCTTTGTTTGCATAGATGGATGATGATGATGCCAGAACAGTACTGAGTGACCTTGGACCCGCACAGTAGAAATGTTGACCTAATGCAACCCAATGCATTTATGGTGTTGTGGGCCTGTTATGAGAGAGGCATAAACTGAACAACATTGATGAATAGCAGGACATGAACTACAGTTGTCTCGCCTGTTGCCTTTACTGTACAATAGTTGTTAGGTGGTAAGCAGTATATAGTTAGCTAGCTATTTCTGTAACTTCAGTTACAATATCTTTATTCTCAATGGTGATAATGAATGTCTAACTGCTGTAACCATTTCCCCAACTTTAGATCTTTCCTTCCACCTTCCGGTCTAACTGAGAATGCCTTCTGTATGCTTCTGAGATTTTTTCTTCCAAATGTAATTATTTATACCATCCGTGAAACACACACTTGTCTACATATACTACAAGAGAACGCATTTCACTGAAATTATGTCAATAGCATACATTGCATGAATTTGCTTATGTATAATTCCATATTGACATTGAAACTGGAGGGGACCTTGTTTACCTGCGCTGCAAGGGGCCATGTGTCGGCTCTCCTCCAGCCTTCACCTCGGCACTGTGGACTGTAGAAAGGTCTGCAGAGGGAGGGGATATATATAAACCTTGAGCCTCTGAAGACCACGACAGCGACAGGTGGCTCCTAGGCTCCACCTGTCTTCCATTTTCCAGAGGCTGCATTGGTGGTGGCCCAGAAAGGATCCGTCATTCAAGAAATGGCATGCTGGTCTGCCAAGGGGACGGAGCGGACCCCCCGTCACCGGATCGGAGGCAGCTGGTCCCAGGTGCTATTTTCACTCTGCATAAAGTGATGGGCAGCCGCAATCCCCTTCCATGGAACAATCCGAGTCCACAGTCACCCCTGGTCCACCATGAAGTCCACAGGGAGCGACAAGGGCACCCAGCCCGATGGCTTCCCGTCCGACCTGGATGAGTTGGACAGCGGCAGTGAGAGCTCCGACAACAAGTCTACGGGCGGAGGCTGCAGCCCGCGTAGGGGCAGCGAAGGGCCCAGGCAGAGAGGAGGCAGGCGGCTGACGGGCATCAGCAAACAGAGGCAGGCAGCCAACGCACGGGAGAGAGACCGGACCCACAGCGTAAACACCGCCTTCACGGCGCTGCGCACCCTCATTCCCACAGAACCCGCAGATAGGAAGCTGTCCAAGATTGAGACGCTTCGCTTGGCGTCCAGCTACATCTCCCACCTGGCTAACGTGCTGCTGCTGGGGGAGGACTGTCTGGATGGGCAGCCCTGCCTCAGGTACCAGAGCATCCTTCAGAACAGCACCAACATCAGCAATCCCTCGCTAAGGCCCATATGCACTTTCTGTCTCGGTAATCAGAGGAAACTGGTGAGTTCTTGACTCTATTCTTTGAGTGGCTGTTTTGACATTGTTCCATTATAGACAACAAAATGTACTACAATAGCATAACTAAATGTACATTTGTAATAAGTGTAAGCCAATCAAATTTACGGTTGTCAGTGGTTGTTTACCATTTCTCTGCCTTCACAGCTCAGAGATGGAGAAAAGCGTGCGACTGTCTGACGTGGGCTCAAACTGTCAAGGACGCAAGCAAGCACACTAATGTTTACATGTAAAGAATTCTAGGACTGAAATAGAAAATGTAAGATGAAACCTTGTATATATTTGAACGTTTTTAGGATAATAACACTGAAATGCACTTTCCGTTCCCTACGTGTACGTCTTATCCCGTGTTTTGGTGTAATGTAACTTGAGCACATCTCGTAAGTTGCACCTGACATGCAGCTATTTTTGTTACAGCCCCACTGCTCCTAAAAAACAGCCCTGCCACCACCCACCCAGTCACATGACTGTAACAGTAGCCTGGTGGTGGTGGTCTTGTACAGACAGACTCTTGGAATCTGATGCCAACTTCATCGTCACTATCTTAAAAGGATTCTTTGAGGTCTGATGGTGATCCTAATATGGCAATAATCGTTAGCTTGAATACATAATGTATTAATTTAAACAATCTAGCCACACAGTCCCTTTCGGCAGTACGCAAAGTGTGATGGATCATGCTATTGTAATGAAACTGATGGACTCAAACACACTTTGTGGAAGATATCAGTTGTAAACCCGTGATTTGGGTTGTACAGTATGTTGATAAATGTTTACTAGCATCCATTGCACAATTCTTTTCGCATTTCACAATTTGTTTGTGCAACATGTTACTTTGTTCTTTTCATTGATTTCAGAAACAGCACTGTGTGGCTCAGGTAGATTACCTGAGATTGTGATATGGTTTTCCAGGAGAATATTGTACACACCCTGGTATTGTTACCTCAAAGACCCCTGAATGTATTTAATACAACTGGACTGTATAGGCCTACCTCTCTATTATTTTTAACATTGTATAAAACTACAGTACTTGAATACTTCATGTGCACAATGAAAATTGTCATTTGCACATAGAAAAATCTGCTTGAGAGAAATGTATTTTTGTACAGTAAAAATACTTAAGTGTATTATTTAATTTGTCAATAAACTGTCAAATTACCTTCCTGTTGCATTATGCTTTCAGCAACTCATTTCACACGTATATAATGTACTGAGAAGCAAATCATGGAATTCTCTTTACAGCATCTTTAAGACCATAAAGATTGAAATGCAAGTTTCATTCGTTGTGAAAACCCACAGTAAACATGATTAATAACCTAGAGAGACACAAAACAGAACTCTACTGTACCCTAAATAACTTTGATAATCTTTATTCCGTAAAAAAGTCAATTGGTTCACTGTGTTAAAGAAAGTAGAAACCAATATGAATCAAATGAGCTGGCAAGGTTTCTTTAAGAGTCAATTGGGAAGGGGAGGATCTAATAGGGTGACACCGCACAGCATCCTCTGATCACCCTACTTTGCTTCAGACTGATCCAGAGGGCAAAGGCTGATTTCTGACAGGAGCTTGAGTGGAGCAAATTCCTTTGGCAAAAAGGCAATTATCATCTTAGCTTGCCTTACAGTCACATAGCAAAAAGGCATACTCCAATATGATGATCTTTTAGCTTGACATAAGGGAAGAAAAACTGGCAACAGCAAAGAGAATCTCATGTGGAATGTGAATTTTAAATAAAGGCGGCATAATTACACTTGATACCAAGGGGGTTTGTCTGCTTTACGTACAGGCCGACAATTTATGATTGAGGCTTATTTCACAATTTGTGCACTGTTAAGTGTACAATCTTTAGACGAAAGTAGATAAGGAGTCGTTTGTCCACTACAGCCCTTCATATACATCCAAATTGTTGAGGGGGCACAAAAAAAAAGAAGGTAGAATGGGGGGGGGAGAGAGAGACGAGCACTTCTGTGACAAAAGACTTGTACGGCTCCAGCTGCTACTTGGTAGTTTAAGATGCACGTCTGGGGCTCCAGAGCTCTAATCTGCTTCCTCCTCCTCAGACTCGGACTCTGGAAAATAAAAACACAGCACAGTGATGACTAACGTGGCCTCGCGTCTTTGACATGCCATGGGATGTAACAAAAAGGTTTTAGACATAAGCACCGTTCCTGAAAACCACATTACCTTCCTCTGCGTTCTTCAGCCACTCCACAAACTTCTTCATCTGCTCCAGGAACACGCTTTTCCCTTTGGCCACGTGGGCCTCCGTGTACCACTTCAAAATGGCCTCTTCGCTCAAGACGTCCGCTGGAAGGAGGGGAAAGGAACAAGGTTAACGAGTGACAAAGCCGAGGTGGGACTGCTGACGCTGAGCGGGAGATCTCAACACTCACCTTTGTAGAGGAGGATCACGATCTTCTGGAAGGCTTTCATGAAGTGGATGTTGTCATAGCAGTAGTCCTGGATCTTGAGCATCAGGGTGATCTCAGACAGGCCCTGGGAGGTAAAGGCCTTCAGGAGGGGGCTGTATTCCTGAAAAACACCCCCAGTGTGTCAGCGATTACCACCTATACTTGGCCATTCCAGATCAAGGGGCAGTTCATGTGGCTGTTGGAAAGGAAACGGTGGCACATACCTTCAAGTGTTTGATGGCTTGTTCTGTGACCAGTTCTTCCTTCTTGTTCCACTCCACACAGCTCATCACACTGGTCCAGATCATGCCAATCATGCTTTGCTCAGACATGTTGGTCTTCTTCATCTCCTCTCTGACATACGCAATGATCTAAACATTGGCAGACACACACACAAAAAAAGCTATCTTAGTCAACTTGCTCAAGCTAACCCCTTGACTTATAATAGTAAAAATGATTTGACTACGGGTCACGAGGGGTGCATTTGAATGCTGGTCAAAGTCCTCACGTCTTTAAGTGGTTCCCCTCGTGACATCAGCTCCTGGATCTCTTTCTGCAGCTCCTTACGCTCGCCGATGGACTGCTGGTTCCGGGCATAATCAGCCAGCTCCTTCAAGCCTTCATCCGTGAAATACTTTGAAAAATACTCGCAGTTTCTTTTGTTGGCCGGGAAGAGTTCCTGAAATAGGAGAACGTGCAGATTGGATACGTTCATGGACGAGTACTTCCAACATTTGAGTTACTTTGGAACAAAACCACCAGTGAACAACATGTTTACCATCAGCCGGTTATCCATGCCCACTTTGCGGAGACTGCCAGCAACAGAGTTGATGTCCTTTTCATGAATCCAGGACTTGAACAGTTTCACAGCGAAGGCTGCAGATACACCTGAAAAATAATGAAATAAAATTCAACCACAATGAGCTAAAACCTCATACTTTACAACTTGCAGTACCAAGATTTTCTGTGTTCGACTCACCCTCTTTGACAAGGTTCTCATTGTAGAGACTGTTCAAGATGGAAGCAGATATGTTCCCTTTGGCCAAAAGGATACCAGCCAGCATGGCAAGCTTGTTACGTTCGGACTCAGTGAACCCTTTCAAAAACAGCAGCAACTGAGGAAGGATTTCATTTATTATTTTACATTTTTGTTTCAACACAACACTGAAACTAGAATGATCGTCTATAAAAATAAATACAAGTTAGAAAAGCCAAGATCAATTACATAAACAACTGGTTCAGCAAGTAAAAACATGTCTCACTTTGGCTCATGCAATACAATTCTAGTCAATTCCACTCACCTTCTTGATCTCCTCTTCGAACCCTTTCTCCAGGTACTTGTAACGCCTGATCAGCTTGTTAAAAACCTGCAAAGACATTAAGAAATGTAGTGACTCGGCTCAATCAAGTACCAAGATATTAACCCCAAGACTAATGTGTCATGGACAAGTGAAAGGAAATGTTAATCTACCGATTAGAAGGCTGTGTTTGGCATTTCTTACCCGAGCATACGCTTGCATTGTCTCAAGGTCCTCGTTTGCAGTGAAAAGGCAGAACTCTGTGCGGGTCATGTCATCCGACAGAGTTCCACCTGGGGCTGCAAGTGTTGAAGAAAAAGAGATGGTTAATGTGTTGGTTTGACAATTGTTTAACAGTCTATCTGATCGTCCACCTTACTTACCCAGCATTCCGCCAGCCACCAGGATGTCAAACAGGGTCTCGGCATACCGGCGGTAGTCAAGTTTAGCTCCAGAAGCATCAAGGAATTTGGCGACAGCTTCCAAATCAGAGCCAGTTTGATTCAAGCCTTGTACGATACTTTCTTGAAAATGAGTAGGGTCAAATCTCTCCTTTTCATCTGATTAAGGGAAATGATCATTCATTTATTTTCAACTTAAATGCATTAAAAGTTGCCCAAAAGAGCCCCAGTGTTCTAATCAACAGTGGTCAAACACAAATGACAGTTTCAAAATGTACGTTGTACATGAGTAATCATACTGTATGTAGTGTTATAGGTTGGTTCACATTTAGATCCACTACAAGCTAACATGATCTTGCATTAGGGTTAGGCTAACCCCCAACCCTAACCCTGCGTTAATGAGCTTGGTGTAAGCCTACCTCTTTTCCTCGTTTTGAAACGCTGGCCGGTTAGCGTTGGCTTTTGCGGCTTTTGATTATTCATAAAAGACACGCTGCAAAAGAAAATTCAAAATAAAGGATCAAAATAAAGTACATTTGTTAACCAGTTGAGCTATCCCATTAAATTAACTAATAGGCTATGACATCTAAGACAGACTACACAGGTGGACAGGCTATTTTGGAAACGTGTTCAAATCAGCCAACTCGCTGCTGTACAGTAGCCAACTCGCGATAGCCAACTAACTTAGGCTAAGATTATGGAGAAAATACTGAACACCACGACCAACCCAGTTAGTATAAGTGGTCACATATGATTATACCATATACATCAGTTAGTTAAACGTTAGTTTAATTGGATAGCTAAAGGTACCGTAACTAGCTAGTGAGTTAGCCTTGAAATGTGGTCTGCACACGACAAGCTCAGGCCCCAACCCCCATGCGTTGGCGGAGAAGGCCCTGTCTTGATTTGGACGCTATTCCAACAAACTGCTACAAAGCACACAGGGTGGCAACATGAACATGCAGTTAAAGCAAGCTTTCAAGTCTGGTGCTAGCGTTTGCTGGCTTAGCTGCCGAAACATTTGGTTGACATTAGCTAGCGTTAGCTTGTGTCATGTTAATGTCGTCTATGCTAGCTAACTAGCTATCGAGCCGACCGGCTACAGTAGCAAATGCAGTAGACAAAAAGTCTACTAAAATATTAGAACGTCTTAGATTCACAAATCAACCGACAATCGGAACAGCCTGATAAGTGTTAGAAAACGACCTACCGAAATTAATGCAGATAAAAAACGGTTAAGGAACAAGGGAATTTTATGGAACGGTTTCAATCCTCTTCCTCTAAGCAAAAAGACCCAACCCTCGAGAATCAATTGAGGACTTTTACTTCCACGCATGCGTGTTAAAAGCTGTGCAAGTGTTTTAAAATAGTTATAAGCACATTCTATTCTGGCTACGATACGCAAATTCTGTACATGTTTAGTATTTAATTGTTTGTAGGGCTGTCAAACGATTAAAATATTTAATCGCGATTAATCGCATTAATGTCATAGTTAACTCGCGATTAATCGCAATTAATCGCACATTTTTATCTATACTAAATGTCCCTTGATTTCTTTTTGTCCCATTATTTGTTCTCATTTTAATGCTCTATCAACATGGAAAAGTGGATCGTCTTGTTTTGTGCAAATATTTTTTTATTGAAAACAACATTGGCATGTAGTGTTCAATTTCACACAATTAAATTTCATACCTTTTCACACAAACAGCCCCTTCAACACCCCTTTCTAAGGGATCAAAATAGGGCGATACAAAATAAAATAAAGTGCACATGTAAGGTAAACTAGGACTCTCTATTGACCAGAGGCTCATCAACCCAGCCTCTTATTTCAGAAAAAATGAACATATGAAAGAATTAACAGTAACCAATAAAAGGCCTACTACTTCTTTGCTTTGAGCCAGTTACTCAAACAGACAAGCCTGTTGACATTTTCAGACAACAGGGAAGCTCGCTTCTTTTGAACAACATGCCCAGACAGTGAAAACAACCTTTCAGATGGTACAGATGTGGCTGGTGTTGCCAAGTACTTGCGTGCAAGGCAGGCCATTTCACTGTGTGCCCCTTCATGTGTGGACCACCATTCCTGGGGACAGTCATCCATGCCAGCAAGAGGCTCTGTCTTGTAGCGCTCCAGACATTGCTCAATACTGTCCTCCTCTTCATCAGACGAAGACTCGTGTGCAAGCATGAGAGTTGGTTTTTTCATAGGAGGCTCAGGCATGACTTGGTTAACCGGCTGTGCAGGCCTCTCCATTTCCAGGAGCAAGGCGCGGATCGCATCCCACACCTCAGCCCTGTGAGGTTTGCCCAGACACTTGAGGTCCTTAAACCTTGAAATGAAATGCAACTTTAATACAAGTACAGGTATAACAAAATTGCGACAATACCCCGATCTCTACAGTGCTAAATTCAAAAATACAAAGTAAAGAAGCAAGCAACCTAACAAAACAAACACACTGGGAGAAACAATGCTGAGAATGAGGATGAGTGTAAGAATGAAGCATGGCTATCTGACCTTGGGTCAAGTGCTGTCGCAACTCTCAGCCATGTGATGTTGGTCTTCTCCTTGCGACCTTCCATGTCTGCTGCGAAGGTTTCTTTGAACTTGATCATGTAAGCTGGGTCGTCCTCAGTGACCTCCATCACTCGCGACAGATGACATAATGCTGGCAGCACCGCTGAGCAAGACACAAACTTCTCTCCTCCCAGAAGTTCAGACACATACCTGCAATAATATAGAGAAGCACTTTAGTGGGGAACTAGTTAGGCCTACTGTAATTCACACAGAGTTCTCTCACTCATATATTTCACACATGCATAGCTGCATGCACATAAACACACACACCCAATCATTAACGTTACTGTTCTGACACAGACCTACTTTGATTATTAAACAAACAGATATACACACACAGCACGGATACACAATAAATTACCTGCAGTGCTCCAGCACAGCCTCGAGCTTCTTCAGTTTCTCCAGCTCAGTAGCTGTTGGCATGGCGACATTGGTTGTGTGCAGGGCCAGTGCATCTCTCAGAGGTTCGGCATTCCGCTGAACACGCTTGATCATTTCCAGGGTACTATTCCATCTGGTTGACACTTCCTGTGCGAGTGATTCTTTATTTTGATGATGTGCGACTTGTTGCTGCTCGAGCTCCGCTTGGTTTGCTGGGCTGTGCTTAAAATGTCCCACAACTTTTCTGCATTTTGCCAATGCGCTGTCAAACGGGCTGTTGGTTAGAGAAACCGTGACGGCTCGGTGCACAATGTGTGCGATGCACGGCATGTGCTCAAAGGGGAGCTGCCTGGCCGCTGCAATCATGTTGCGTGCACTATCAGTGGTCAGTGAGACAACTTTGTGTTGAATGTCCCACTCTCTAGCTACTTGCATAAAGTGCTCTGCAACAGCATTAGCGAAGTGCCTATCTTCTGTCTTTAAAACAGTCAAAGCATGCGACTGAAGTTTCCACTGTGGATCAAAGTAATGGGCTGTGACCCCGAGGTAGTTGTGATTACTGAGGGAAGTCCAGTAATCACCAGTGAACGCAACTGCTTTTGTCTTCTCCAACGCCTGCTGTACCTTAGCCTTCTCCGTTTCGTGCAATGTCTGTACGTGGCTTGTAATGGTGGCTCTAGAAGGCAATTCGTAGGTCCAGTCGTTGGATGCAATGCGAATGATATCAGCTAGACCCTCGTCCTCCACAACGTTAATAGGCCTACATGCAGTAGCCACCCATTTAGCTATGGCTGCAGTAACTTTCTTTTTAGTTGTGTTGTCCATGGGCTTCTGTCTGAAGTCATCCATTGTCGCCTGGCTTTGACGAGGAGGCGCAGATTTAGCGTCAGCAGTGTGTTTGGCCATCAAATGATATTTTAGACTAGATGTGCTGCGATGATAGCTTAGTTCACAACTACAAAAGGTACAGATTACTTTGGTTTTATCAACTGAACCATTTGGCAACTTTTTATAAGTGAACTTTCCATTAAGAATTGTATTGTCAGCCATTTCGGCGTCTCGCGCTCGCCATTCAAAACGTTAGCCTACAGGTGTAGTCGACTTCATGACAGCCGACAGCAGGCTGCAGCTGCCTGACTTGAGGCAGTGAATGCCATTGGCTGCTTCAAGTCAGCCGGCTGCAGAAGGCTGTCGGCGCAGCCGGCGCTGCATGAAGTCGAGCATACCTTACTCTTTGGCCGGCTCGCAAGTGCGGCGTGCCTGTTGTTTTGTTTCCGGTCTAGCTAGATCTGGTGTGGTGTTGTAGTTTTTCTAACGTTACTAGTTGTCGCAACAGCATGTAAAAAAAACTACAAATTGCGTTAATCGCGCGATAAAAAAATTAACGCCGTTAATTTGGGTTTGCGTTAACGCCGTTAATAACGCGTTAAACTGACAGCACTAATTGTTTGGTATTATTTCGTATTAACAATAATATTTTCGGGTTTTATATGTTTTTCACTACGTGGGCCGCACTTGCCTCTTAATATCAAATCCATTGGTTCTAATTAATTACCCCCCTCGCAAGTGCACAGAGCGCACGTCAAAATAAATGGTTACAGTTTAATTTATTGATATAGTATAAAATATAATAAGTGTGAATTGATCAATAGCTTAACAGGTTATATAAAGAGTACCAGATTCGAAGGGAGAAAGCATTCTATCTCCAAACACCCTATGAAAGTTATCATTTAGGGAGGACAGGACCTGCTGTCACACAAGCGCACTAAATTCAAAGTATGAAATTGATTAAAAAGGTGAAGTCATGTGCCATGCTGTCTTAACACGTGCCCACGAAGATGTAGTATTTAAGTGCAGATATGCTAGGTTTTAAACTTATGTAGGTGAGTGAGAAGTGATTTTCTCAATGATGTCTTCTCAGTCTAGATGCAGTGAGTTGATCCTCTTCATAAATGGCAAAAAGGTAAGACTTTAGAGAGCAGATATGACACATTTATGTTGTCTTTCTTCCTTTATTCATTTATTCCTTCATTCATTCATTAGTTCGTTCTTCATTCATCATGCATTTATTATCTGTATTCATCCAACTCATAAGCATGAGTATTTAATGGAAAATGTTAGAGATACAATCAAAATAACAGTAAATCTCTACTAATTGCTTGATAAAATTACAATATATGTTATAAACAATAATAACCACACCAAAAGTATATTTTACCTCAAAATAATATGTAATATTATGTGTAAGATGATTGATGCATGAAGATGATGCATTCTTGAATGTTTGACATTGAAATGTATGACCATTAGAGTAAACATCAATAACCTATAGTGAATTAACCATGAAATATGTAGATACAGAGGTATTTTTGTGTTGATCCTTTTTGATGTTTGTGTTTAAATGTTCCAACAGTGTAACGATAATATTAGTCATAAACTGTAGAATATTACTGACTTTTTTCTTAACTTAAACTAACCTCAAAATCACTCGTTCCAGTAAAAACACATGACAGTCAGCTGATTGCCCCACTAGTTGTACCCAGTGACTTGCCACACTTAATACCATTGATTAGATGCAGTAGCCCTTCTGCTTCTCTTCGAAACGTTTTCACAGTCTGTCTCCAGGATATTTAAAGAAGACTCCTGATACTGATTGTCTGGGGAGCGTATCATCAGATACAATGCCGAGATTGTCTTGATATTTTTGTATATTAAACCTCAAGGAAGCCTTAAACCTTTATCCATCTGAAGTTTCAGAAAGGGTATACAATGTGTGTGTCACCCACCCAACAGCAAATTGAGAGTGTGCTTGTGCGTGTGTTTGTCTCAGATCACAGAGAAGAATCCAGACCCGGAGGAAGTTTTGCTAAGCTTTCTCAGACGGAAAGGTATACTTTACCTCAAAACAACATCATGCTTACAGATAATGTGTTCATGATTTGTAGACAAACAAAGAAGTATTGAGAAATATCATTGAACAAGAAACATACCTTTCTACCTACTTTTCTATTCATGCAGTGGGGCTGACTGGGGCCAAGTATGGCTGTGGGGGAGGTGGATGTGGGGCCTGCACTGTCATGGTGTCCAGATATGACTACCAGCAGGACAAGGTTCTGTATCCTTAAACTTTCAACTCTGAATGAGAGATTAACTTCTTCCATAATATTTGGTGTACTATTGTAACCGTTTTTTTGGGGAAATTGTTGTGCGTCTCCACTAGAATGCTTAATCAGTTTAGGTTCAGATTTTCCTTAACCTTTAACCTCAAGTCACTACACTGTTAACGCCTGCCTCCAGCCTATCTGCACCCTGCATGGGGCTGCTGTGGTGACTGTTGAGGGCATTGGCAGTACCAAGACCAAGCTGCACCCTGTCCAGGTAAAAGATCTCGTGTCCACACAGACTGAGCTTATCATCTAGTCCGGCTGTCTGTATTATCTGCCTTTCTTTTGTTCTTGCAGGAGCGTATAGCCAAGGCCCATGGTTCTCAGTGTGGGTTCTGTACCCCAGGGATGGTGATGTCTATGTACACTCTCCTGAGGAACAAGCCCCAGCCCACCATGGAGGACATCCGAGAGGCTCTGGGGGGTAACGAATCATTCCCACCTTTTGCTCTATCTAAAAAAATCGACCCCTGCATATTTCCTAATGTTTTTATGATGACCATAGCCAAGTCTACCTCTCCACATCTGACCTTTGTTACGTTTCTTCAGGAAACCTATGCCGCTGCACTGGGTACCGGCCAATCATTGATGGATTCAAGACGTTCTGTGGTGTGAGTTAAACATACAGATCAAAAGCATGCCTGCACATGACTCAAGAGTGCAACACCCCATGTGGATTCCTTCAATTTAACAACATTCAACAGCTGTCTTTTTTAATCTGTGACACACCTTGTATGAAACACATCTGCTGTCCAATGCCAGACCTCAGAATGCTGCCAGAATGGAGAGGGCGGTGGAAAGTGCTGTCTGCAAAACGGAACCAACGGCCATGAAGAAGGAGATGTATGGACACAACCCAGGAATGACCATCCATCATTTTAGACAAACCATTGTGTTGTTATTGAACTATTGTGTTGTTGACCGGTAGATCTGCCAGGAGCTTTTCTGTATGGACGAGGTATTGCCTCTCGACCCATCTCAAGACCTGATATTTCCCCCTGAGCTGATGGTGAGTAGGCCCCAGTCATCCATAAATGTCAATCTGGACAGAGTTTTCCACATGTGCTATCAGCTCTAAGAAAACTAAGTCAATTTTATTGTCTCTCCTTGGTTCTCAAACATATAATATTACCAGATCATGGAGAAAGAAAATGGAGTTGGTCTCCTGCGTTTCCAAGGAGAAAGAGTGACGTTGGTGTGTCCAGTCAATTTACCGGACCTATTGAACTTGAAATCAGAGCACCCAGATGCCCCTCTGGTAGTTGGCAACACAACTCTTGGTAATAATCTCTGATAAGCATTATTGATTGTGTTTACTCAAAAATATAAATATGTTCTTGAATTTACTCAGCCATTGGTGTTAATTATATTCTAAATTCACATTATCTGTCTGTGTTCAAACAGGACCAAAGATGTTGCTGAAAGGAGTCTACCATCCTTTGGTTATCTATTCAGGAAGAATTTCAGAGTTAAAATCTCTTAGCTGGGGGAAGAACGGTACATTTGAAACTTTAGTGACAAACAAACTCATACAGCAATCATGTATCCCAGTATTAGCTAATCGATGGGTATCCACTTGCAGGCCTGAATGTAGGAGCAGCCTGCACTCTCTCTAACCTGAAGGAGGAGCTACAGAGGGTTGTGGGGGAGATGGAGATGGAGAAGACCAAAGGGTTCCAGGCATTGCTCCAGACTCTGCAGTGCCTGGCAGGGAAACAGATCAGAAACATGGCCGTGAGTTTACTAACACTGTGACTCCACCAACATGGCATGTCCTCAATACCGTAGTCACGCCAACCACAAGACTACAGTGGTTCTAATTTGACAGTGGTCATAAAGTGGTCATTTTTGTTGTCTACAGACTATTGGAGGAAATATTCTGAGTGCAAATCCCAAGTACGATCTCAACAGCATTTTAGCTGCCTTGGACTGCACACTGCTCGTCACTTCAAAAGGTACTGTTGGTGAATGTTCAATTCAGTTGATTACATTTTGTTCCTCTTTTTTAATTCATTTATAATGCAACGTTTGGTTTTTGGTTAGATGGGTCAAGGAAGATTCTTTTGAATGAGAAGCTTTTCACAGACTTTGGAAAAACAACTCTCAGACCAAATGAAGTCCTTCTGGCGATTGACATTCCCTACTCCAAACCAGTGAGTATTGTCCTTTTGATTCTGTCATAACAATTGTAATGTATGATGTGTGCATGTGTGTCGAAACAATGCTGAGAACACATGAACTAATCACAAAGCCAAACTAATCATGTGTGGTGTGCCCTGCCTGCAGTGGGAGTTTGTGTCAGCCTTCCGTCAGGCCCAGCGAAGAGAGTTTGCGTTCTCCATTGTAAACTCTGGTATGAAGGTGGCCATTAAGAAGGATACCAATCTAGTGGAGTCTCTCAACATTTTCTATGGAGGTGTTGGACCTTCACTGGTGAAGGTTGAACACACATGTGAACAGCTTGTGGGCCGGTAGGCATACTTATGACATAAGCACATTACTTATGATAGTTTGTATGAGAGACGCTGTCCAACCTCACTGTATGTCCAGAGATGAGCTAACTGAGCTGGCCGTGTGTTAGGTCCTGGGGAGAGGAGCTCCTGGCTGAGGCCTGCAGACTCCTGGAGGACGAGGTGGACGTGTCTCCACTTATACATGGTGGTAAAGTGGAATACCGCAAGACACTCGCTCTCAGCTTTTTCTTCAAGTTCTACATGCAGGTGGTGCAGGATCTGCACGAGAGGGTAGGACAAAGTTGGAGCAAAGAAAATAGTTTAGCCCCCCCAAATTCTTCATATAAGCATTTCTGTTACAGCAAACTAAAAAGAGCATGAACATCAACGGTAAATGTTATGTATGCAGGATGTAAGTGTAAATGGACTGCCGTTGGAACACCTCAGTGCTCTGAAGCCCTTCAAGAACGAGGTGCCCCAAGGACGTCACTCTTTCCAGGTTTGCTCTCAAACATCATTATCTTTATCGTAGTCATGTATAACACATAAGACATGGAAAGCGCTCATTTGTATACTTCCTGTAGCTTGTTCCTGAAGGCCAGCCCATTGATGACCCTGTGGGTCGTCCCAAAGAGCACCAGGCCTCTTACCAGCAGGCCACAGGAGAGGCCAAGTACTATGATGACCTTCCACCTGTTCAGGGGGAGCTCTTTGTGTTCATGGTGACCAGCACGCGAGCGCATGCTAAACTCATGTAAGTTGCCTTCATAGACTGCCTCAATCACAGTATGCGAGATATGTCTTAAAGTGGTTATATATTCATCGAAGTGGTTATCCATCCTGTTCAATTAGAGTCTATGCCTTCCTCCATGTACACCAGCAACATTGACCCATCTGAAGCTCTGGGGATGTCTGGTGTGGTGACGTTCTTGTCTGCCCTGTGACGTGCCCGGTCAGAACAAGAGACTGTGGTTCAACAACCCAGAGGAGCTGTTTGCTGAGGAGAAGGTACGGACCTTTACATATCCCATCATGTTTATTGTTTTTTATTTGCTGTATATTGTCTGTTATGTGTTGCTTAGTGTGTGTAGGACTGCTGAACTGAATTGCCCTCTGGGATAAATAAAGTTGTTTGATTGATTGATTGAAGATGACAAGGGACTGACCCTGATATACTTGTGTGTAAACAGTTTGTTTGTCCCTCTGTGTGTGTGTGTGTTGGTCTGCAGGTGTGTTGCGTGGGCCAGATCATCGGAGCAGTGGTGGCGGAGACCAGAGAGCAGGCCAGGAGAGCAGCCCAGAAGGTCCAGGTCACCTATGAAGACATCCTGCCAGTCTTCTTCACTATAGAGGTACATGCAGAACTGATCTGATTCTGAAAGCGTACATCGATTCTTCCAGAACTACATCTCTAAATCTATGTTTCTTTTCTCCAGGATGCTATCCAGCATCAGTCCTTTTTTGACCCTCAGAGAAAACTGCAGAGGGGTGATGTGGATGGGGCCTTTAAGACAGTGGAGCACATTTTGGAGGGTACATCAGTATGGCATTTCTGCATTCAAATAGATTCACAGATTGTATTGTACTTTTACTCTAACTGCATCTATTACAATGTTAACATGTTGGAAACAGATGAAATATATATGGGTGGCCAGGAGCATTTTTACATGGAAACCCAGGGTGTGATAGCAGTGCCCAAAGGCGAGAATGGAGAGTTGGACCTGTTTGTCGCCAGCCAACATTCAGCATACACTCAGGTTAGATACAGTTTCCTTTTATTAGTTTATGACTGGTAGGATCAGACAAAAAACATTATTGAGTAATATGCTGCTCTGTTCTGTCCTGTTTATCTCCTCTGCTACATTAGGAAATCGTAGGGATCACACTAGGCATTGACTCCAACAAGATCACCTGCCACGTCAAGCGGCTGGGAGGAGCGTTTGGCGGCAAGGTCATGAAGATCGCTAATCTCTCTGCCATCACGGCCACCGCTGCATACAAGTAAGAAGTATCAAAATGTTACCGATGAACGTAGGGTTGGTTATTGACGTATTAGAGCAGATGTGATGGGGGGTCCCTCTTCATTGCAGGACTGGACGAGCAGTCCGCTGCTCTCTGGATCGTGGGGATGACATGCTGATCACCAGTGGCAGACACCCCTTCCTAGGGAAGTACAAGGTACTCTAGACCAGCCTCTCTTCTGAATCTCCAGAGAATAGTGACCGGATGACTTGTATCGTGATTAAACACGAACCCTCTTTTCGATGATGGCATCCTGTCCGTTCAGGTGGGATACAACAACGACGGGACAATCATGGCGGTAGACATCACTTACTACAGCAACGGAGGGTGCACTCTGGATGAATCCTCCTTTGTAAGCGCATAAAGGAAAACCTATCTTTAGAGTTTCAACCCATTTACGCCCATAGCAAGCAGCAGGCACTTGAGTGTCCATACTGTGTTTTTCAGATCCTGGAGAAAGCTTTGCTCCACATGGACAATGGGTACAAGATCCCCAACTTGCGTGGCCGGGGATTGGTGTGTAAGACCTACTTGCCTTCCTACACCGCCTTCCGTGGCTTCGGAGCCCCGCAGGGCCTTACTGTGATGGAGAGCATCCTCCACGAGGTGGCAGTGCGATGTGCTCTTCCCCCGCACGAGGTCTGGGTTTGTGGGACTGCATCGACAATGACTTGTCATATACGGTTAATCGCAACACTAAGACATTCTAGGTAGTACTTACCTTGCCATGTGTCTTTACAGGTGAGGCAAATCAACATGTACCAGGGAGATGAGTGCTACACCCACCACAAGCAGCTCTTCTCCCCCAGGGACATGATACGCTGCTGGGACGAGTGTCTGGACAAGGCTGGCTACCAGGAGCGCCTGCAAGCCATTCAGCAGTTCAACGTCTTCAACCAGTGGAAGAAGAGAGGCATCTCGGTCGTGCCGCTGAAGTTTGGAGTGGGCTTCTCTAAAGGCTTCTACAACCAGGTGAGGAAATGATGACCTCATATACCGTACAGCGGTGACTGCATAGAACACTGTCGATGACATGTATTTGTCGTGAGCAGGGTGCAGCTCTGATCAACATTTACAAAGATGCCTCGGTGCTGGTGACCCATGGGGGGACGGAAATGGGCCAAGGTATCAATACCAAGGCCATTCAGGTGGGCTTGGATACTCATATCACATGAAACTCCACATATTACTCTTTCTAATCATAAACCATATTGGTTTTGAATTATGCCTTTTTTACTGTTGTGGTGAAAACAAAACGTCCTTTCTTCGACGGTTTCAGATTGCTAGCCGCATTCTGAGGGATCCCCATGTCCTCTATCTATATCAAGGAGACGTGTACCGGCAGTGTCCCCAACGCTGCCCCCTCGGCTGCATCCTTTGGTACTGATGCTGTGGGCATGGCAGTGAAGGTACTAGCCACCATCTCACGGAACACACGGGTTCTTCAGCCAAGTTCCCCTGGTGATTTGTTGGTGTGTCGTAGTCTCACACAGTGGTTGGTGCTTTCAGGATGCTTGTGAGAAACTGATGAGACGTCTGGAGCCAGTCATGAAGACAAATCCCAAAAGCACCTGGGCACAATGGGTAAGCAAAAACACTCAACTGGCTGTCTTAATGAAACATTCAGACTATATTCCCTTTTCTCCTACCATGCTCTAACTGTGTAGTTCTTTATTCTCAGGTCGTCGAGGCTTACTGTCAGAAAATCAGTTTATCTGCAACTGGGTTCTTCATGTATGTAACATCACAGTTGACCTGGACATGTTGACATTTGAAACCCTCCACCATCTCATGATTTAAATGTGGTGAATGTAATGTGTTGTTGCAGGGGACCACACACCAGCATAGACTGGGAGAAGAGTGAGGGTCCAGCTTACTACTACTTCACCTTTGGGGCCTGCTGCTCAGAAGTAGAGCTAGACTGTCTAACAGGAGACCACAAAGTAGGGTCTTCCTCCAAACCAACAACTATTTGACTTCCTGAGATCTGAGAAGGTGTACCACACAAACGATATTCATGTCTTTGTTGCAGAACATCAGGACAGATATTGTGATGGACGTTGGAAAAAGCATCAATCCGGCTCTCGATATTGGACAGGTGCTGTCAAAACACGCAGGCTGAGATGAACCTGAGAACACAGAAGTGTGAACATGATATTCACAGAGTTTCAGTGGCTGATGACTAGGAAATTATGCGTTTTTCTCTGTAATACAGTTTTGGATATTGTGCTGCTGGTTTCAGATCGAGGGAGGTTTCGTCCAAGGCATTGGCCTGTACACCATAGAGGAGCTGGAGTTCTCACCAGAGGGGGTCCTGATAACTCGAGGCCCTTCTCAGTACAAGATCCCTGCTCTATGTGACATCCCTCCCCAGCTCAACGTCCACCTGCTGGCCAATGCAGAGAACCCTTATGCCATCTACATGTCTAAGGCAATCTGAACACTGTACACACAATCTGAACACACAAGCAAAGAAAACAACTGACACTTTGGTCATTGCCAAATAGTTCAATGGAACTCTCTTGATATGTAAATATGCAAATGTATGTTTTACAGGGTATCGGTGAGCCCCCAGTGTTCTTTGGCTGCACCATATTCTTCGCCATCAAAGAGGCCATCGCTGCTGCCCGTAGGGACAGGGGCCTGGAGGAGACCTTCTCCCTGAGTTCCCCTGCCACTGCTGAGAAGATCCGAATGGCCTGCGTAGACCAGTTCACACAGAAGGTACAGACTTGTCTGCACATTCTGTAAATGTCAGGCGTTAAACTACTCTCTTCATTAAAATCGACTTTTTGCTTTTCAAGGTGCCATGTACAAAGGAAGGAATTGTCAAACCATGGAGTATCAATGTGTGAGCTGGCAGTGAACTTGAATAAGATGGGAAAAATGTCTGGTTGGTTTTCAGGTTCCTCTTGTACTGTTTTTTGGGGGATGATATGAAAGTAATTTAGGACTCATTGCTAGTGAAATAGATAGAATTTCTTCCTATAATAAAAATATATGCCAAAATAAGTTCAACTTTAATAACTAATAACTGAGTTTTAGCTTTCTATTTCATTATGCTGTGTGTGACAGACACATTAACTTGTAATAAACTTGTAAACTTGCAATAGTTTGTAATTTTTGTGTCATTTATTAATATAGCCAGCACACAAAAGATGGAATGGTGGAAATGTATTAAAAGGGAAAGTTCAGCTAAAGACATTCATATCCTTGATAGCAATCTAGGGAGAGAAGACAGCACACGACTTGATCTGAGTATACCAAGGTCTTTCAACTTCTGTCTAAGCCATGTCTGTACAGATATGTTTTATGATAAAACAATCCGTCACTGCCGTCAGTGATAGCACAAACTATTACACAATAACATGTTATGTTAGTACATCTTTGCAGGGGTCCCGAGATAGGGGAGGTAGATTAGGATGATTCTAAGATTCTTTGATTTCGGGGCCAGGAGTACTAATTACCCAGGGGTCCCAGAAACCCTAGCGGTGCCCCTGCATCTTTGTCAATCATTTCAAGTTAGTATCTCTGTGTCAGCATGGACCATGATCATGTTATTAACTGTGTGCCAGTGATCTGAGTATAACAACTTCATATGTGCATGCCATTAGCTATGTTAATGCATGGTAGATATAATGTAACCTTAAACGTTGTAAAAAGCTTCTCTTCTAGATATCCAAAGCCCATGGTTTGAAGGATCCTGGTTGACTGGTGGGAATCTGTGAAGTGAGATAATCACATTACTTTCTAAGAATGGCATTTGATATATAACAATAATATCAGTTTTTCTTGCTATTGCTGGCATCCACATATTAAAAAAAACGACCAGTTATTTCTAACACTTGATGACAAATAGCATCTACCTACCCTCTGTGTGAAAGGGGTGGCACATGCCAGGCAGGTTCTCTCAGGGGTGGAAGGACTGTTCAGTGCGAAGGGCCCGTTCATACCCACCTCAGCGCGCGCTGACGCCACAGCATCTTTGATGGCGAAGAACACAGAGCTGCCCAAGAACAGGACGGGTTCTCCGATACCCTGCAGAGAACATGGCAGAACCGTCAGAATCTCACAGACTGGCACTGAGCAGCCTCTGGAGGATAAGAGAGAGAGAGAGAACAAGGATGACAGATGAATATAAAGAGAGTAACACACCTTTGATGAGTAGATGGCATGCGAGTTATCAGACCCAGCCAGCAGATAGATGTTGAACTTCAGAGGAATGTCACAGACAGCAGGGATCTTGTACTGGGAGGGGCCGCGTGTGTACAGCTCCCCAGATGGAGAGAACTTCAGCTCCTCCATGGTGTAAAGACCAAGGCCCTGGATAAATGCCCCTTCAATCTGAAACACACACACACACACACGTGTGCACACATATACACACCATTCAATTGTATGTTGATCTATGATGATCATGTTCTATATGATATACTTCTACATTTTTTTGTTCTGCACAATTAGTCTCACCTGACCAATGTCTACAGATGGATTAATACTGCGGCCAATGTCCACCACAATGTCTGTCCTCACCGTCTGAATAAAGAACGGCCCAAAAAGTGAAGCTCATCATTAAAATGGTTCAGAAATAGTAGAATTCTAGTGATATGAATTGCTAATTAATGGAATATGCACTAAAAAGCACACTAACCCTGTGGTCCCCTGTCAGGCAGTCCACTTCTACCTCACAGCAGCACGCACCATAGGTGTAATACGAATAGGGCTGGCCCTCCTGTTTCTCCCAGTCCATATAGCCATCATGGCCTCTACAAAACAAACAATGGGCACATTTCAGTGAATGTGGAATGGTTTTCGGGCATGGACATGAAGTAGCATCATGAAGCTTTCAGTCAAATCTTGTTCAAATCTGTTCCACAAAATCAATCTCAGATACTCTATGTGACATACTTGTAGAATCCAGTGGCTGACAGACTGATCTTCTCAAGCCAAGCTGAGGTCACCTACATGTGAATAGGAAGACAAAACCTTTACGATTATAACCAAATACATTTACCCTTTTTAAGTATTATAACGGTATATGATCACTGTAACATACCCAGCTCTTCCATGGGCCTTCAGGGTTCTTCTTAATTAGGGGTTGCAATCGCTGGTACAAAATCTGGCAGGCGTCCTGAGACACACACACACACACACACACACACACACACAGATAAGCCACCTGGAAATCAGCTTGGTTATTGAAAGGTGAGAACGTCTCTACACCAGTGACCGGGCATCATCATAGTTCAACTGCACCTTGACTGCCATGCCGTTGGCATCTGTACCATAGGATGCAGCAGAGGGGCAGGTGTTGGGCACAGCGCTGGTGTTGGTCTCGGTGATGTGGATGAGAGAGATGGGGATGTGGAGCTCACGGCTCGCCACCTGGAGAGAGAGGGAGAAACCTCCGGATGGTAAGCAGGGAAGCGTTAGCTGTTGTCGTTAGAGTTTCCCTTCGACAAAAGGAGGGCACCTGCTGCATTTTAGTGTGGATCCCCTGGCCCATCTCTGTCCCTCCGTGACTGACCAGAACCGAGCCGTCCTTGTAGATATGCACCAGGGCTGCACCCTGTAACACACAAAGACATGTACACATGTACACACACACGACACACACACACAGGTCATTATTGTTTGGTTGTTCTGCACATAATAAACAAAGGAAGACGTATTCACATGACTCTGACGAGCAAATCGTACCTGATTGAGGAAGCTCTCGGCAAATGCGATGCCATATTTGATGGGGACAAGAGAAAGCCCTCTCTTCTTCCAGCGATTTTGCTTGTTAAACTCGGTGACGGACTTGCGTCGAGCGTCGTAATCCGACTTCACCTTGCACTCATCCCAGCATCGCCACAGGTTCTCGGGGTCAAACTCAAATTTGTAGTGGGTCATGGACACCCCCTTGTACATATTCATCTCACGGACCTGCTCAGACACGAGATCAAAGAAAAAGGTTCTGACCATCTAAACCAATTCGAATCCTCCCCACCAAACCGCCATCTTTAGCGAGTCACAACCCCGCCTCCGCTGACCTCTTCGGCGGTGCGGCCCAACTTTGCGGCCACGTCGTCGATCATGCACTCGACAACCAGCATGCTCTGGGGCACGCCGAAGCCTCTGAACGCCGTGTTGGAGGGCAGGTTGGTTCTGCAGGCCACAGCTCGGCCTCTCAGGTTGGGGATCTTGTAGGCGTTGTCAATGTGCAGGAGAATCTTCTCAATGATCTGTTGGAGAGAAAACATCAGGGTGAAGACCCAAGTCTGGTGCAATGGTGCCGATATCTCAGTGCGGACTTTGAGGTGGTAGCGATGAAGTTCTCCAAAAACGTCTCACCAGAACAGACTCATCCACAGTGTTACCGCTGTTGGCGTAGTAGTGTAGGTCTGCAGCTTCAATCCTTCCGTCCTTCATAAAGCCAACCTGCAACACTTCAAAGTTTGAAGTTCCACTTACAATATCGTAACTGTCACCCTATGAAAGCAAAGCATACTGTCAATATGACAGACATCAGCTAAGCAACAGTGAGGAAAGCACCTTGTATGTTCCCAGTACAGGATGCCGAGCCCCAGTGATAAGCATATCTTCTCCTCTTTCTAGAATACATCGCACCGGTCGCCCAAGCCTACATAGAGATTACGCATCAACACCCAAAATTAGACTTTCTAAGTATCCACTTGTCTATGAAACAAGACTTATCGTGTCTATTATGTTTATTATGATTTAGCAAATCATAATCCAAGTCAACAAAGCCTACATGGACATACTTCCATGCAGCCAAAGAGGTGATGCAAGCCAGAACAGTTGTCTTGGTGAGCTTCCCTCCAAAAGCTCCTCCAATCCTTTTCACATGGCAGGACACTCTGTTCGAGGGTATGCAAAGTGTCTCTGCAATGGCTTCCTTAAATCAAACATAGACATATCAGTACATTACATTTTAAAAGGGGAAATGTCATCGTTGGAGGAAAAAACGAAATCCTAGACAGTTCAGATAAAGGCAATTTCATGGAGGTGATCTTACTTGGGTGTATGATGGATGCTGGCATGATATATAAACATCTAACTCCCTCTCCTCTCCTGTGGGAACCACCAGCATGCTTTGGGTTTCCATGTAGAAATGCTCCTGCCCACCGATGCGAATCTCTCCTGGGATGTGATTAGAAAACAAACATTGAAAATACGTGTCTGTATATTTGAAGTTATTTGTCAAACATTTGTTTCTATGCCTTTGATTGATCAGCTATGCAGTCAGGAAAGGGATTGTGTATTAACACAGCTCGGCGGTACTGCACCTTCATGAACGTGGTCAACTGCTGCGAAGGCCTCGGTCACATGGCCCCTCTCGATGACACGCTGAGGTTTAAAGAAGGACAGTTTCTCCATGGCCTCCTACCCATGGTATGTGTGTGTGTGCATGAGAGAAAGACAGAGGGTATATTAACATAAAACAAAGTGAGCAAAACAGTTCAAACGGAACCAGAACAACATATGGCTATTGTGTCGTTAGGCAGGTGATCTACAGTACTCTGCGTGAGTTATCTCCCATGTCTGAATATGCTGTGTGTTTGCATACGAAGACCATTCGTTTGATGGGAAGGTGTCGTTGCGAGACCAGACCTCGACGGTGAAAACGGGATCTGGCAGGTCTTCATAGACGATCTTCACAGCGGCGGCGCTGCGTTTAGCGTGTGGCTTGGTGTCAGCGACCACCGCACACACAATCTGTCCCACGCAAGACACCTGGGGAGCACAGGCACTTTTACACGGATTATTCCATCCGTACAGATACTGATTATTCTCAGTGTGCAAAAACAAATGTAGCCTAAAAAATCCTGGCCTGAGGGGATGTTGATATCGAGCCCATGTACTGTACCTCCTTCTCAGCCAGCAGTTCCTCTTCGTAGCCACAGAGCAGGCGCACCTTCTTCCCAGGGATGTCTTGGCATGTGATGACGTCCACCACTCCAGGGAACTGGAGAGCCTGGCTGACATCCAAGTCTCTGAGACAGGGACAGTCCCGAAAGTCACATCATCGTAGATACAAAACACTGGCCTTATCGCACGTGACTCTAATTTGGCCAAGCTTTTGTGGCTCCCTGTCCAAATGAATATTGAATTACAACCAAATAAATCCCTATGGCTATAAACATTAATTTGGAATTTCCTTTCCAGGAAATGAGGACAGCTGACACAAAGAGGCCCAGGGTGAACGGCTGTTGTATCGAATGGTGAAGTTGGAGCATGTTGACGAAGATCATGAGCAACCTTAATAGATGACTATAGATCCTAACTGTAGACAACTCTGTCAGAACACACTATTGCATACAGTATGTATTAATACCAAAATCCTCTACATTAACTGTATAATCATAATTATCAGCTAATAATTAAAAAAGGGTCCATTATCCTGGAATTGGGATGGAATCATCCATGTCCTGTTTTGAAATCCCTGTTGTCTTACATGATCTTAGCGTGTGCTCGGGTGCTGGTGACCAAAACGAGGAAGAGCTCTCTGTCCCTCTTGGGCATGTCGTCACAGTACACTGCCTCGCCTGTAGCCTGGCTGATGGCGGAGCGATGCATGATGGGACGGCCCACCAGGTCCTGACCCTCCTGGCCCCCTGCCACCGCCTGCGACACACATTCACACACCTGACCTTTAGCTGGACAGAATTTAAGTTAAATAATAACAGCATTGCAACACTCCTGGTGGGATTAGGGTTCACAGGTCAAACCTGGAATTCCTGAAGGCTGGGTTGCAGTTGGTGGGGGAGAGGCTGGATACCACTGCTCATCTCCCGGGACAGGACCTCTGTGGTCACACCCTAACAAGGAAACACATTCTCAATGCCCCTAAATCCCTTCTCACCACATATAGTTGTCAAAGGCCAAAGCAATCAGTTGTGTTCCACCCAGGGCATGACTGAGGGGTTTACACCCAGCTGGGTCCTACCATCTCTCCGAGTGCCTGCTGTATCTGCAGGTAGAACTTGAAGAGCAGGCTGAGAGTGAGGGACATGCGGAACTCCACCTTGCCCCCCGGGGTGCTGGGAGGAAGGGTAAGTTCATCCAGAAGGACAGAGTACGCCTCCTCCAAGGTTTCCTCATTCCAAGGCCTGGTGTACAGAAGGAAGGGGTGGAGGGGTGGTGGTGGTGGGACAAAGGGAGGGTGGTAGGTGATTTGGGGCATTATTTATATTTATCATCGCCATTGAGCTTGATGATAATGTGGGTCTGGTCGTACCGCCCTATGACGGCCGAGCAGGTTTTGGTGGCGCTGACGGTGCACGGGCCCACGCCTCCGTAGTAGAGGCTGAGATCCTGGACCAGGCTGGAGCCCTCGGGGAACACCACCCGCATGCCCGTGGTCACGGTGGCCAGTGCGTTCTCCTTCCTCGGGGCCTGTCGGAGCGCTCGCACAAACTCCCCCTGCAGGCACGGGAGGCGCATTACACTAGCTGGATCAAGAACAAATGATACACGGCAGAAATACAAACGCACATCATAGCAGCAGGCGTGTCTGGTTTCATTGACGTTTTACCTTTCTGGACAATGGGATGAAAACAGACAGGACAATTGCGTTGGGTTTAAGGGCTGTTTTTCCAAACCCCACAAAGAAATCCTTATTCAATGGGATCTCCTCTTTTCCCTCTGCAGAATAGACAATACAACAACAATGTCTAAAAACTCACTTTGGGAAACCTGACATATTGGGAAGTCTCAGGAAAACTATTAACTGATGACTCACCCTTTGAAAGCACCTCAAGTTTGCAGTTCCCAGCAGCTAAGACAGGGTTCAAGTCCGAATTTGGATATGCACTCACAATGTTACCCCCCAGGGACTAAATCACAAACACACACACACACACACACACACACACAGTGAATACAAACAGCATTAAAACAAATGAAAAAAATGACAAACAAATTCAACATCAACATGAATCAGTGTCAGTGGTGTAATACACCACTTAGGGATCTGTAAACGTCTGTGGTTTTGCGTCCGAGCCAGATGTCCACTCACTGCCACGTTGCGGATCTGCTGTCCACCCAGGTTTCCCAGCTGCTGGAGGAGGGCTCGGAACACTTCCGTCTGCTCCAGGGGCAGCTCCCCAACCAACCTGGCCAGCAGGGCCCTCACGGCTGACAGTGTGCTGCCTGCTCCCACCCACACACCTGCATCACACATCCACGCTCACATGAACAGAAAGTTCACGAACAATTTCCCTAAATGGTTAACAACGTATATTCTGGTTGAGGCTGGTAGAGTCAATGATTTTACCGCGGCAGTAGTTAGCTGTTGATAAAATAACAAATGTCTGGTGAAGTTTGCATGGTAAAATGTTTGAAGTCTTAGGTCTAACCCTGGGGTGTCTGGGTAACCTCAAACAGCTCCTTTACTCTGGTCGGTGATATGATCACTGGATGCAGCACTCCTTTAAACTTGATGTCCGTACCTGGGAAACAAACAAGTGGTAGTCTTGCCTGTAAACTGATGGGCCTATTGAAAATGCATGAGACATGTTGACAAAGAGTACAGCAGCGTGGGTGGGGGGATTGTGGACACCTATGTTGGTGTTGCCCATGACCAGAGGAGCTTGAGGGTGGCAGCTCTTCAGCTGCACCAGCTCCTCCAGAGAGACCGGGGACACCCAGGTGATCCTCTCCCCACGGAACGTCTGGGACTTCTGGGTCTCCGTCTCCGCCATAACCTGGTAAGAGTGGAACACACCATACCACAGATCTCAGTATCATAGATAAAGTTCTAATAAGCGTCATGTGTGGGAGTGTCAGCTGACTGTGCCCCTGAATCAGACGTGTGATTGTGTGTTACTGTACGCCTTGTCCAATGGGATTTTCTACTGGATGTTTGGTGTTGTCATGCTCAGCGAGCGAGGCTAGCTCTGATGTCTTACTATCAGCTCTGGAGGGAAGATGAGCTCTTGGCTGGGGTCCAGAGGGAGCATGTCTGCCTTGTCAAACAGCTGAGGAAGCTCCTTGGAGAAACAACGACCATCCTTTCAACATTTTTAATTCAATTCAAAAATGTTATGTCAATTACCAATTGACATAAGTGTGACAACGATTTTGTCAAGGACTAAGAGTGATAAAGTAGCTTGAACGGTAAATTCCTAACATCATTTCTGATTTTGTGTGGTAACAGGACGTGAAATTATGAATAGTGCTACAGAAAACATAGTTTATACTGTAACTGAGTTTAGGTCCGAGGAAGAACTGTGAGTAAGCTTACTTACGTCTTCACAATTCTTAGGCTGACTGTTTCCATTCATGCAACAACCGCCATTGCCGTTGGCTTGACAACAGTTTGATTCCTGGGGGCATATTACTATTCAGTAACCCAGTACACAGCAGTTATAGGCTTCAAGTTAGTTAAATGACACTTTTTGAAATGTAGAAGTTAATACCTGACTGAAGGTTTTGCAGCCATCAACAATGGGCCGATATCCGGTGCACCGACACAGATTACCTGAAAAACAATATGATATAAATTAAAAGAAAATATTTTCTGTCAGAGTGCTTTTGATCATGACCTAGACAGAGCTTCCTGGTTGTGTTGAGTGATACCTCCCAGAGCCTCTCGGATGTCCTCCATGGTGGGCTGGGGCTTGTTCCTCAGGAGAGTGTACATAGACATCACCATCCCTGGGGTACAGAACCCACACTGAGAACCATGGGCCTTGGCTATACGCTCCTGCAAGAACACGCATCAACCATTAAAGTGATGCCACATCTGCACTAGTCAATACAAACACAAAAGAAACAATTCACTCCCACAGTGAGACTTTTGATTCACTCCCATTGTGTTTTATGTTTTGAAAACTTAATACAGCTCATAATAAACATATGTATTCAGATTTGACCACAATGCACCTTTAAGGGATTTGTGTGTATACCTGTACTGGATGAATCCTGGTCTTAGTGTTACCTATGCCCTCTACTGTGGTCACGGCTGCACCCTGAAGTTGGCACACTGGCAACAGACAGGCATTCACAGAGTAATGGCTAGTATGTGAAGGAGAAGTGTCTCGTGTGTCAGTGTGAAATGCAATGGCATGATCACCATAAGTATGGACATAACATCCATCATAATTGTCCCCATTCACTAATGTAAATAAAGTTGGTGGAAATGCCCCCCAGTTATGAAAGACCAGATGTTCAATGAAATAATAACAGCTGGCCCATCCACACTGTAACATAAACATGTCTACTACATTAAGTAAATACAGGTAAAATAAAAGGATACACAATGGCTTTGTTGTTGGGCTCGTAGCGGGAGAGCATGACTGTGCAAGCTCCACATCCTCCCCCCCCACACCCATACTTAGTGCCTGTCATCCTTACTGGAATCAGGGGGTTAAGAATAAATATGAAGTTACAGAATCAGAAATGTCAACAAACCATGTAATGGTTCTCCACATTTCCAGAAAGTTCAGCCTGAAGACTGCAAAATAATGCCACAAATGTGTTCACACACTTCACTGTCAAGATGAGATGGATACAAACGTGTATCACACTTAATGTCTGTGACCCATTTATTTAGGCTTAAATATAAATATAAGGATATTTTACGTAAACTATTACAAAAAAAACGTTGAACAATTGATTTTTATTTGACTCCATCCATCTTTTCTGATCTTACCAGGTTTTGTCTAAGCATAACCATCAAGGATACGCTTTTCTCTGAGGTATGACAGTAGCATGGTCTCCGGGTCCACATAGTCAATTACCTGTATGCATAAAGAGTATAATAAAGTAACATATATGTGTGAAAATATATATCATTTTACTTCATCACCTACTTCCGTAATTACTTAAACATTTGCTGATCGACAACCTCTAGAAAGTTATTGTAATAATAATAATCTAAATAATCTAAATAGTCTAAAACACTAAAATACAAAATGTTCCTACCCTTTTTCCATTTACGTAGAAACACAAACAATCGATTTGATGAATCTCAGCCATTTCGTTTTAATCTGGAAAAGAGTCTAGCCTACTCCCCGTGTCCTTGCGTGACTTATTTCCTACTGGCGAAACCGAATACAGTTTGACGGACCGAATACATACAAATACAATATGTTTATCGCGATAACCCAGTTGAAAGTTCATTATTCGTTCTAGATGCCCTATGATTAGAATCTAGGTCATAGAAGAACGTTTGCAAACATTAACTCCCACAACTATGTCACTTACAAGCCCTAGCCTACCAATTGGCTAAGCATTGGATTAATAGTTGGTTATGAGTTACTAAATTCACTCTGAAACGGCTCTGCTAAAATAACGGCCCCTTCAATTCAGGCCACACAAATTAATGATCGTCTACTTTGTAGGCTATGTCAAAATATGCATTGAGTTTGTACTTTGGTCTATCTGTCGTGTACTTTTCAAACCACAAGATGGGGCTATAACCCAACGGGACTACTAGTGAGCGCCAGGCTTGTCTCTGAAAATAAGTGGTTCCAACATGCTTATATACATATTGTTCCGCTTCGCAGAACAGAGGAAAGATGTCTCACAGTACAAAGTCTTGAAGACATTAATCTGTCCACAGAGCAACATATCAGACAGCCATTATAATTAGTTATAGGCTAAAGCTCATTATGTTCATGAATAAAAAGTCTAAATGTTGTCCCACTGAACTGAATGACCGTCATGGCATCCCAGTATCGTGAATGCCACTATATAATAACACCTCTTAAATATTTCAGAAGATTTATGGTTTTGAACTTAGTTTTATCTCCTCCTCGCAGGATCACAATTTTCGTCATTCTCATTTAGTCATGCTTGTCTGCTGGCAACTCTCCTTGTCTATAGCATACACAGACATGTACTCTGTGTGTGTGTGTGTTTGTGTCTTCATGGGTTTCTGTGTGTGGGTATCCTTGTCTCTGTGCCCATGTGTCTCTGTCACACAACCTTATGTGTGAAACAGGTTTTTGCACGTGTTCGTTTGTGTACGTGTGTGTGTGTGTGGTTCTTCTCTACAAGCTGTGTGGAACCTTCCAGGGCATAAGGAATGTGCCTGCACCTCCTGACCCCATCTTCACCTCAGCCTCCCAGCAGTGGTCCCCAGAGAGGGGAAGCGAATGTAACAGGGATTATCTGGCGCCTAATACAAAACAAGCATAACCTAGATGTTTACGATTCCGACTGGAACTCCCCAAAGAAATCTGTCATGGTATTTTTGTGGTGGGAGGAAATTATATTGGAAAAAGTGTATTTTGTTTTATCTTGTCTTTTATTTTTTCAAAGATAACTAGTGTTTTGGTCTAACTTTCTGTCAAGGGTGAGAGATTTCAACCATGCTTCCTGTAATGCTTTGCGTGACCAGGTGCTTTGACTGTAAACAATGAACATGGAATGATTCCATAAATCCTAGAGCAGAGACCAAACACATTATCCAACGTCTGTGTCCATTCAAAGGCTTCCCAGTTGATATGAGGAGAATTAAGGAGGAGATTAGCCCAGCCGGAACCCAACATTTGTATGGTGCGTGTGCTTCTGAGTGCTTGTTCTGGCCGCGTGTGTGTATGTGAGTGTGCGATGCTCTAGAGCAGTCAATCTTAAATGGATGAGCCCCTGGCTGTGACTCCCTACCGTGAGTGACCAGGATGAGCATGGTGCCCAGAGCAATCTCAGCACTTCAAATACACAGGGCCAGGAGAACATGGCCGTCCTCTGGGATGAGAGCACAGCTGTCCTCTGGGATGAGGAAAAATTGTCTTAGCATACTCACATTAGTCAAGTCAAGGTTGTACCTTATCCTGTATTTGTTGACTCACCCTTTCTCAAACCATCCTACACACACACACAAATTGCCCTTCATCGGGTTTGTTGAAAGCAGTTATTCCATAACGTGTGCCTCGGAAGGAAACAGGGTTAGCCTAAATCCTGAGAGAAGCCATTCTACTGGTCGAGTCCCTACAGTGGGTTTGCACTGCTAAAGTTACCCCGCTTGTTTCTCCCAGGGGCCATAGTCAAATCCCAGCTTTATTAATCATGGGCCATTATCTCACTAGCTGAATATGAGAGGCTATTATAGGGAGAGCTCAGAGGACTCACCAAGGACGTTATCACACAGAGGAAGCAGCGTTCTCTCCAGCCTTAAAGCATCACAGGCTGGAAGAAGCCTAAAGGTTTCAAATGGGTGAATTACACTGAGGAACAGAAGTGAGAAAATAGTAAATTACTGTAATGTTCAATTGGCATCAACATTCCTCGTTGTTTGAAAAAAAGAAGACATGGGTAAGACCCAAGAAACACTAAATCATCATCTGCCTGTTAGTTCTGCCTGTGAACTCAACTCTGCCTGAGTCATCCAACTCACTATTCCGATTGAATTCATGCCTTTTATCTTATGTTAGTATCCCAACTCTCATTGGCTTATTCTATCGGATCCTCTACCAGGATGCAACAGCTGCAGTTGCAAGGAGGCCCAGAACAGCCCCATGCTCACTTATTAATTAAACCTCTTGTGTGCGTGTGTGTGCAGCGTAATGTTACCACACTCAGATCAGATTTGACAAGCTTCAGCTGGGAGGGAGGACTGTGCTGAAGTGTACTAAGTTGATTTGTTACATACTGTGTCCAACTAGATTTCTTAGTTAAATGTTCTCCTTCTTGCTGTGCTGCATGGAAATGAAGGTTGTTCCAGCATGATTTGAGGTAAAAGATAGGATGACTTCCTAATAGATGATATTCAAACAGGGACAGGTTGGACACGGCCTTCGGTTTGCATGGGAAAAACATGGACATATCGGATGTTCTGTTTATTTTTACGTATCATGTGTCATGGTGCTATTCATTTGCTAGATGTTAAAAGTCTCAACTTTGAGACGATGGAAATGTCTCCTTTTAAACAATATATGATTGTAGATTTCTATATTGTATGACTTACGTAACTGTCAGGCAGTGTCAGGAAAGCAGAGCATGAAGTACCAAGGGGTACCTTATGAAACAGGCTGAAAGCAGAAGGACTCATATGAACTCCATTTGTCGCTAATGGAAATGGTGCAGTACCACTGTGCCCTGGGCCCTGTCTCAAGACTATGCAGTAGAGTACATCTTAATGGACCTAAATAGAAGCTTCCAGGTTCTGTGAAAAGATATTCCCATACCCCAAAGAATATTTAGTACTTCTCTTACATGCACTAGTAAATGTCCTAAATACTTCTGAAAATGGTAACTGCTGTCTGGTATCCTATGATTAAAGATTCGAATTAAAACGTAAGAAGACTCTTGAGAACCAAATACTTTAAAACCACATTCCTCATCATTAATAATCACTTGTTTGTCTCTGTTTATATGTGCATAAACATCATTCACAGAGTTGTAGTACACTGTGCTATTATTTCTGCATGTGGTTTTCACAACACTCTAATCCAGATGCTGGCTGTGGTTATGCATGACTGATTGCTGCTTTGTTCACAGACTGAGATTTATTTTACACCCATAACTATGCACCTCAAATACACCTCATTCTAAAACACCAATTAATTTATTGCTGATGCCCGCAGTCCTGTTTATTAATTCTGCTTCCAAGCGATGCAGTTTGTGCCCTCTGCTCTGGCTGTCTGGTCTAGGTTAAGTACTGTTTCTCATTATGCAGGTCCCTATTGCTCCAGAATAAGAGAGAAGAAGAAACATGTTTCTTGAGCCACACTTCCACAACTGCGGCTCTTACCTAGGGACACCTGAACTTGGTTCTTTGAGAAGAATCCAGCTATCAACAGATGCTCTTCAGAGAAATGTGGAAGAATGCTGAGACAAAACATGAGGATTTCTGTTTTTCAGTATGTAGGTCAGAGAACACAAGTGAATGGCAGGAGCAAGTGTGTCAACATGTGCTGAATAGGAAGAAGCCGGAGCGTGAGCTTGCGCTACAATCCCATATTCAGGCAGACCTGTCTCACTGACATGGAGAGAGAGTGTGAGTGTGTGTGTGTGTGTGTGTGTGTGTAATGAGAGAGTGGGAAAGATAAAAAGAGGGAGTGAGCAACAGAGAACTGCAAAGAGATGAAGATGCAAAATGAAAGAGGGAAGAGGGAGTGAAAAAGATGATGGCAGATGGAGTAGGGCTACGAGTCTGTCCTATTTGATTAAGTCTCTGTTCAACGACAAAATCTCTCAGCAGTGGTTTTGGTCTGCTATGAAATGTCTGACAGTGGGAAAGTTTCAAAGCTGACCTATGTTAGAGTGGATCACAGAAGCACAAGTAAAGACACCTGAGACCTAGGATAACAGTGATGTAGACCAAACGTTCCCCCAGGGCCTTCTCGTGCTAACCTATTAGAAGGGACGTTTGATCCTAATGTCCAGGTGTTTGTACAGCCTGACTCAGTGAGCTCTGGGTGGGGCAGGCCTGGACTTGAGAAGCTCCAGCTGCAAACAGGCGTCCCCCCAGGTCTGCGGTGGTACCTCAGAAAGCCACGAGGCTGCACATGGGTTTAACAGGACGGGCAAAGTGCAGCTACATTAAAACAGCCGAGGTTTCTCGGAAAGTATAGGCTCCACACAGAGCAACATATGGGCATTTCTTTGTATGTCAAAAGTCATCAATTGAACAATATTGATTCTGGCAGGAGCAGTGGACAGAGAGCAGTCAAGTGTGCGGTTGGTCCAACTGCACTTGTTGACAGGAGAAATCGATGTTTTCATATGTGGTGAAAAACTCTCTTTGTATGGTGCCCTCTCGGCTATCACAGCAACCACATTATTCTACCGTTCCATCATGGATGACCTTTGGATCATTGATCTCTGTGAACAAACGGCTGCATTTGTTGTTTGGTATTGGACACAGGGGACCTCGATTGGTTGAACGTGCTGGAGTGATTGTACATTGATCACAGACCTCTTTCCTGCCTGCCTAGCTAGTGATCTGAGGCATGAAATGAGTCATTATTTCTGAGGGTGCCATTGGATGGGACAAGTCAATAGAGTTTAGAGCATGTACAATGACTAGGGTGGCTAACATGCAACATAATGACCACAAATACAGAGTGTTAATTAGACACAGTTAAGACTGATACAAACTAAGACTAGACTAAACTAGGGTCTGTAGTTTGCGAGTACACAACAGGAAAAACAACCTGTAACAAATAAAAATAACAAATAGTAAAAAAATATGTGTCAACTTGTTTTAGAAGAAAGACAGTATTGACTGTGTATGATTGGCACACACAAATGACGGGCTGTATATAGATCTGATATCAGGAGGTTTCCGTGTTCACTCCCACAACGAATCAATAAACAGCGGGTATGGAGCTATAGCACCAGTGCACACTGGATTGAGTTAATATTGAAACACTCAATGCACTCCCACTAAAGTAGTTAGGCTATGTTTTTGATCCACATGTTCCACAGAACACCAATCTATGACTGAAATGTTTAAGCTGCAAAGATAAGTTATAATGCCTACCTGTGTTTCTTAATGTCAGAGTATGTAAAGAGTATATCAAAAAATAAAATAAAACAATACAATTGCCTCCTGACCATTAGTAGGCCTCTTGCAAGATACATGACATTCACACCATGATGTCACTGTTCCATCTGAGATCAGTGACTAGGGACAGACCCCCCCCACACACACAAACACACACACACACACACACACACATACATATACACACCAGTCATGCAAACGTTATCTGACCGGAATGGCTCGTCACATTGTGTTGCTTGGCGCTTAAGTGAGTGAGTGACATAATGTGCCGGTGCATTGAACACCTTTCAAAACAAGCTGCTCGGAATTAACATTTCCCATGACTCTTTACATTTACATTTAGTCATTTAGCAGCTTTCAATGCA
The DNA here is from genome assembly GCA_903064625.1 of Mallotus villosus. Taxonomy (NCBI): domain Eukaryota; kingdom Metazoa; phylum Chordata; class Actinopteri; order Osmeriformes; family Salangidae; genus Mallotus; species Mallotus villosus. The sequence continues at coordinate 163,025 of CAEFZP010000347.1, forward strand.
ATGCATCAAATAGGCATCTGTACAGTCAACTGTCTAGGCCAGAGGCCAGTGCCTTGTCTCCTTTACAGAGCTCATATCTCTTCCAAATAAAGTGTTCTGTTATCCTTCATCACCCCAAACTAGATCTTTCTGAAGGAGATGATAACAATGGGTTAATGGGAGTTTGGAAAATGGTCTCGCCTCAGACTCTGCAGTGGTTCAACTTGCTAATTCACTTTCTTATTTTCAGCGATCACAGCTTCATACCGCTAAGCCTTCTGGGAGGAGCATCTGAAACCAACAAGACCCGCTCTCTGAATTACAGTGTTCGGCACTGTATAATTTCATCTTGGGGGAATTCACCAGCGTGGCTTTCTGGATATAGAAGGCTCTCTATGAGGCGGGAAGAGCATAATGTATATTATCTACAGTCATAAATAAGTCATAAACAAACCCATGCTCTCTCTCTCTATAATTTCTCCAGATAGGTATTCTTGTGACACAAACAAAGATGGTGTGAATTGAGGTGAGGAATAGAGGGAAACTCATCGGATGGGCTGGGTAGGAGGTGTCTGGACTGAAAGCTGATGAACGTATGTGTCTTCAGTGTTTAGCTAATTAACCGTGACTAGACCCATGACAAATAACTTCCCATATCTCACAGGTTGTAGTGCGCTTGCCCGCTCATTACTCATATCTGGTCAGGTAGGATTGGAAGATGTATGGAGCATAGCCAGAGGCAAAACTTCAGCAGGGAAATTATTGACTGTGACTGTGAGAATTACCACGGCAGGGGAAGCTGGGATCTGGATTTGACAGGGTTAAATGGAGATTTGATGGTGTTTACATATGCTGGCAAAGATGTGATGTGTTTATTTTATGGCATATTCTAATCAGTGTTGTGGGTGGAGAGGTCAGAAAAGACCCAGAGCTTATGAAGGACCAACAGCTTATCTCGAGAAGCCCTTTTGCTCACATGCAAACAGTCTGTAGTCAATCATTTATAATCACATCTTGTGCCATACTGGTTCCCATCTCCATGCATATGGCAAGCTTATGGTGGTTGCTAGCTCCATCCTTTCTCAGTCTCTGGCTGGAGAAATAATGTTCCTCTCACAGTACCGATTGTGTGCGTTATGTGTGTGCAAACTCCTTACCTACTAAGTACAGGCGTTCCGAGCCAGTTGCTCAGTCTCTGCGAAGAGAAGCTGAGAGAGTTCACTAGAGACCTGGAGTGGTGCCAGTCTCTCATTATCTCCCACCACTTTACCGGCTACCTGTAATTGAATTTACCTCTCAGCAGCCAAGCCCAGCAGATGTTGTTTATGAGCATCGGCTTCCCCCGTTTTCATCCACTTACCCGAGCGTTCCTGCAGAGACACCGCGCGGCTCCCGCCCATGTCTGCAAAGCCTCTTGGAAGTTTGAGACGAGTTTGCGGGGTTGAGGTCTGGCAGCGAAACGTCGGTTGAGGTGGAGAGAGGCGAAATATCGGAGGTTGCCATCCTTTTTTAATCACATGGTGATGGCTCACATAAACTTGGTGGTGTTGGGAATCCCCACCTGATTGGTTGACCCCATTTCAGCACCTCTCACACAGTCACACCGATGTTCGGCTGGAGAATCCTTTCATGTGGTCATTAAAACAGTCCTCACAGGGCTGAAGCCTGGGGCCCTCCCACTCGAATATTTATGGATAGGATCCTTGTAGTTGACCTTAAAGAACTAACTTGTATCTTTCCTAGTAACGTTGAGGCCAATGTAGTGAAGTGCAACAAGATACTGATCTGAAGCTGAGAACAGATCATTTACCTTCAAGATAAGCAACAGACAGCAAATGTCACTACTGGACAGGATTTTGTGATGGGTATAACTCAGTGGTATGCATTAGACTGCACGTCAAGTGGTGCAAATACATTTAAATTCATATTTAACACAACAAACACTTACAATAGCTTATCTTGCCAGCAATGGATTCTGTTCCATCAAATAACTTCACTCACGAGAAAGACCGTGGGCCTCTCACATTGCATCGTCTCTGTCTCATGTTGATTGGAATCTTTTCCCAAATCATCGTCCTTTCTGGGGGCAATTTCTTCCATACTCTCCAAATCGAGTTCACTCTGAGCATCATGCAAAGCCCCCATTATGCATCCTCTGGTGTCACATCAAAAATAACTGACGGGGATGAGGAAAGAAGTAAAAATAAATCAGAACCAAAGAAACAAGGTCCCACCTACGCAGGGATAATTGACACATCTAAGCTCCTTTCGTGGGTGGACAGTTTTTTCCCATTGAGAGTAGTCATGAGGAGCAATGAGGTGCGATATGCCAACAAAAAAGGGTATCTATAAAATCCTTTTAGAGAACAGCAAAACACGAGATCCTGCACATCATTATCGCTGGTAGAACATTTAGTGCCCAATCCTCACCACACTAACTGATGCTGGGAAGACTCCAGACATAAGCAAGCGATGATGTCACTGTCCTACAAAGGGATTTACAGGCCCGCTCATCATCTCCATACAAAACACCGATTAGACTGTCAGTAAACACAAAGGAATCACCGAGATCACTTTGGTTGTGCAAGAAGGAGTCGGGGGGCTGAGTTGAACCCCGCCACAGGGTTCAGTCACAGCTCAGAGGCATCGTACTGCTGTGGGTCGGTCCTCTGGAGGGAACAACTAGTCCTTTTGCTGCTCCACCTGAGCTGACCAGTCCCTCTGCTGATGGGAAGGGAACGGCTAGCTCTCACATTCCTGCTTAGCAACGACTTAGTGTGGTGAGCTCTGAAAGGCACCATTGTACTGATGCCATTGCCCTTCCTTCCTTCCTCTAGCGCGGATGTCTAATCCACCTGTTTCTAGACATGATACCTGTAGGAGCCTGGTTATTTTGGTTCAAACTGACATTCTACTGTAAGCTTGTCATTTTTCCAGTTCTGTGTGTGAGTGAGTGTGTGTATTTGTGTGTGTGTGTGTGTGTCTGTCTGTCTGTAATCTCAGATGTGCAACAGAGGATTTGCAGCCTCCACTCCAATTCTTTTAGGGATCGGATCCGTACCGGTAATTAAAATGATAATGAGGCGTGTTAAAAACCCCGGCATACAGATGAGACTTCGTCTCTGACGCAAAAGATGCTCCTCCATTTCCCCCCCAGCAGCCTCGGGACTGTTCAAAGGGGATAAACAGGAACCAGGAAATGCACCAGGATTACCCCGTGTTTGACCTCTGATTCAGTCTCCTCTTTTCCAGACTGGAAAATAACATTCAAACTGCAAATGGTTATATTCCGAGTGATCACTAATGCTATGTGACAAGGAATTCAAGAGTTTTGACTGGCATTTTGAGGTTCAGGTATGTGGGTAGTGTTTCACTAGGTGATTTTGAAAGATCACCGAGACTATGTTAAGATGCGTGCCACCTTTCATCCGCCTCTACCCACCCCCACTTCCTTCAGGGAAGTCAAACACAGTTGGCAACGCAATGCTGGCGTCAGTGCCACCCCAGCACGGCTCTCTGATCTCAGACAAAAGCGTCTCTTTCAACTGTGGAGGAGAGACGAGGGGAGGGCAGAAGGGCTCTGACACATCTGTCTACGGTGACTGACTCTCTCGTTCTCTCTCTCTCTTGCTTTCTGAGAGTTGCATTCTGATTAAAGATACTTTAAGTGCAGCGCTGACAGTTACGTCGTTTTTGACTAAAACAGTGACAAAGTGAACTCTCATGGCGTGCTGATCAAGCAGCCAGCCTAAGCAGATGAATGCATAATAGTGACACATGCTCTGGAAGACACCTCACACCTCTTAGTGCACTAACACTTTCTTAATCACCAAGTAGGGGTTCTGTGGCATCATTGTTTTCTGAATGGTAAAACCTTCCTATTAATCCAGAACATATTTTGAAATTAAAGTTTAGTTACACTTCATTTAGTCACATTGTAAAAATATAAATGCATTGCATTATCTATTGTATTTAGGCAAGCTTTTGAGATAAACAATGGGCTTACAGCTCAATGTTTACTGTGGGTCTACAGAGACGAAAGTCAATATGTCCCATCTAACTCTTTGCATAATACAGGTACTATCCCAGTGAGTAAGAAGTGACTTCAGATGCTAAGCAAAGAGCTGAAAGCAGAGAGCTTTCCGATACAAGAATGGGAATGAGAAAGTCTAAGGTGGACGTGTAACCTCACTTTCTTTTGTCAGAGGAAACAGAATTGTTTAGCAGATTTATTCTTCAGGCTGAACCTAGCAAAAAGAGTATTATTCTCACAAGAAGAAGGATGAAAAACATGAAAACATAAAGGAACTACCTGATAGTTCAAATATACAAATACACAAACGCACACACAATCTCAGCTACATTCACACACACATTAATGTTGATGCCTTCCCACAGATGGCAGACAGTGGAATCATCACCTTCAGAAGGCACCGGAGGCCTTTTCATGCAGGTTTCAGTAAAGGAACAGGGGCTTTAATGTTACACTTTGAGAACCAGTGTGAAAAATCAAACGGAAAAACATGACATGGTAAAAGCGACAGCACTGTCCATATTCTGCTTCTTCTTAAAACTCGCACAAATGCGTGGAGGCTTTAGTACATGTCCCTGTACATTTGTGGATCTCTCTCAATGCACTTGCAAGATCTGCAGAAATAAACAAGGAGCCATCTCTTACAGAGCTTAGCCGATGTCACTGGAGATGAAAGACGACGGATTAAACTCTCAAAAATCACAGAGGTTTAGATATCCTCAATTCATACATGACCACCCACGTAATCCACGCGCTAAAAACGCAAGACAGCGCCGAAAATGAACAAATAGCCTAAATAATTATAAAAGTGTCGGACAAATGTGTACAGTATGTGGATGAGTCCAGAAAATACATGTGGGAGGCAACAGCACTGTTGAGAATGTAAGTAACTAGGGCAGTAGTCTTTTTAACTACCTTCGAATTTACCAGCTAGCTACACTGGCAGGATCAAATTAATCTTTCACAAATTCATGATTCATGACTTTCCTTGTGGAAACGATAGAGATGCAAGTTTTAGCACATTGTAAACTGCAGAATTATTCTTTGGGTGGGGAATAAGAATGTAAGGAAGAGCATCCAGGGTAAGAGCTTGCCCAACTCTTTAATGGGATCCTCATAGTAGAATAATAGCACTCTCCAGAAAGAAGACTCCAAGGCTTTTTACCCATGAAAGGCAGTGTTTCTCTTCAGCTGCCCTCACAGATATGTGTTCACTCTTGCGGCCTCGGCTGCTGCAAGAGGAGTCTTAACAAGCCGACAAGTGTCAGGAGATGGCAGTTAAAAGCCTCCGTGAGATAGGTTGGAAAGCACTGGAAGGCTCCGAGCCAGCACTGCTGACAGGTGAGAGGACATGAGAGGAGGCCAGGGAGAGGGGAGGGGGGGGGGAGCGTCAGGGCAGGTTTGAGGCGAGGGGGGCGGCTGTCAGAAATGTGTCAGTGGTTATGAGCACAAGTGGGAAAGGGAACAAGGTGACAGTGGTGCGTGAGACTAGGCTCCTGAATATTTTAGAACAAAAGAGAAAAGCGGGTTACCGAGAGAGCGGCTGTGGGAATTGAAGCGAGGACTTGTGTCCCTTAGAAGATACATCTAGCGGGGCCAATCGACAATCATATGATGAGGGCATCACAGCATGATTAACAGAAAGAGTGAAATGATATGAGGTGCTTGGGAGTCTCAGTCCTGGTGTACTGTGGTCCAATAACTGACAACCTATCAAGAGCCCTTACCTTTCAGTGATCAATAGGCCTGACCCATCTCAGTGCCCAAAAGTTTTCATATAAATATACAACTGTTTGAGAGTTGTATATTTAATGTAAAGTAATACAGAAGAAGAACTGATCAAACGAAGTCAAACCAAACCATGCTTCAGAAACATTTTAATTAAAAAGAAAAACTTTCTGACACATTTATAAGTAATTCTTCTGCACATTGTAGTAATACATAGGAAGCATTTACCTATCCATAGCCTGTTGTGGAAGCTAAAATAGTGTTTTACGAAATAGGGTAATACAACAAGGGCTTATATTGTAATAAAACAAATGAGTCCAGGTATAAAAAGTAGGTAAATATGTCAAAATGGACAGTAAAACGTTTAACAACCAACATAACATGCCAAGTGAATAGCAATATAGAAATGTATATTCTTGAATTGAAATCCTATTAATATATGGGATACTGTGAGAATATAGCTACTATGTGCTGTCCAAAAGTGCTGTATAGTAACAAACTGCTGTCAAGAAGAGCATGGAGTTAGCAGGGATAACTGTACAGGTGCCAGGACAGCCCGTTGTTCTTTTTGTCTGTGAAAAATAGTGTCCAAAAAGTAGGGAAGTGCCGATATGGTGTTCATCAAACACGTTTTTACAGATGTGAGGGGCGTCAAAATATCAACCAACTGTGAGGAAATGTGGAAATGTTCAGTCACAGTGTATGAAGAAAAATATACTTAGGCCCTATCTCTTTTTCTTTTGTTTCAGAGATTTCCTTCTCTTTACAATCATGTCATATAACTTGTCCATCCCGTCATGAAGACCTTCTCCTATGATGGCACATGCAGGCTGAACATGATACGGGGTGCAGGTGCTCAGTTCGTGCAGTGCCAGTTGCTTCTCAATCTCATGAACAGACAGAGACTTGGGAAGGTCCTGCTTGTTGGCTATTACTAGTAGAGGTGTCCCTTGGTTCTCTGCGAATTTTGTTATTTTATGCAGTTCCGTTTTTGCTTCTTCAAGTCTGTCCACATCAACCGAGTCCACAACATAAATGATACCATCGGTGCAACGACTGTACGGTTTCCACAGAGGCCTCAGCTTCTCCTGTCCACCAACGTCCCAAAAATGACAACTTATTCCCTTAGCAGTTCCATTGCTTAGTTTAATCTTTTCCGTGTTGAACCCAATCGTAGGGACAGTGTTCACGAATTCGTTGAATTTCAGACGGTATAGAACAGTCGTTTTACCGGCGGAATCTAAACCGAGCATGACAATATGTAGAGACTGAAATGCAGCCAAGTTTGAATAACTATTCCCCATTGTAAGATTAAATAAATAAATAAAACTCAACCATTAGTAGTTTACCAATAAGAACAATAATGGTATGGAACAGCCTAGGAATAAGACATCGGTAGTCCGATTGAGATGTCTGTGTATAACGCGGTGGAACAATCCAAATCAGCTCCCAATGCTCTGAAAATAACGCACAGACGTAGAAGAATAAATCTCAGAATACATTATATAGCTCCAGCACGTTTGACATCCTTATTGTTGCAGCTGCAACACTCCAAATCCAGACCGAATATACACGCGTAAAAAAGAGTGGATTCAGCATTTTCCGTTTTCAAAATCCTTGGCATATGCTAATCTTGTCATGCCAGTTTTCATGGCAACGAAAAGGTTTTCTGTCAGCAAGGACATACTACAGAGAGACCTCTACACTTGTGGCACTTGCATAGTGCAGTGCATAGTATGGAAAGTAGCCTACGCTACGCGCCTTATCCAGGGTTGCGCACAAGCCAAGGCGACATGTACCAGTTGCCGACCCCGCCCATTAGAGTAATTACATAGACTAAGAAACATGACTTCGTTGTTCCCCTTGTCTACATTATACGTTACTTTTACTCTAACCATTAAAATGTCAGACAATCTTATCGAGGCATAACAATACCTCAAATGCCCACAAAAGCTTTCGGTTCCACAAATACTGTAGACTACAAATCCACAATACGGGTGAGTTGCAGCATTTTCACATTTTTAATCTGCTTGTTACTGGTATTTTAATATTAGTTTTTCACTTCTAGGTGGAGCTGAATGCGTAACGTTTAAATACACGTCTGCATTCACATTGGCTCTGCTGACATCTAGTGCTAGGCATGTATAGAGTGCATTCCAATTTTATAGAGAGACGAAAGTTCTTGCTGTTTCCACAATCTCCGCTAGATGTCAGAACAACACCTCCATACAACAATAAGAATCCCTGCCTGTTGGCAAATAACACAAATACATATATTTTTTGTTATTGTGCTCAGCAGGAAATGCTTGAGCGATTCAGTACAAAGCACACATGCTGTCAAACACAAGATAATAAGTCCTAAAATCAGTGTGGGATCATAAGTGTTGTGTCGACTGGCTGAGCTCATCCCATTAATCAATAAATCCCCCAAAACTGACCATTTGATAAAATATGACAACTTTTGTGTTATTCTAAATGCAGATGAGAGTCCTAACGCTGCAGTGAACCTGACTCAGCAGAACCCTGACCCTCTCTTATTACCCCGACCCTGTCTAGCCCATTGATTGTGGATGTAATGGGGATAAGATCAATAAACCAGGAGAAAAAGCACCAAACAGGCTCTCCTCAGTTTAGCTCCATGTAAATAAACGTGTTATTCGGCCCATCCCTGTCCGCTCAAGTGACACAAAAGCCCCGCGCTCAGTTGCCCAATGGGCCTCTGTGGAGAAGAAGGCCAGCCGGCTGCCATCTGAGACTCCCACCCATGCCGGCTTATGCATTATACAGCAGGCTAGTACTGCAGGGCAGGCATTGATTCCTGTCTGTTTCGTTATTTCATTTGGTCGCTGTCTTGTTTTTCTTCATTCCATGAAACACTGTATGATGGTTGGGCACTCTGCATGGGGACGAGGTGGGTTTGGAGGGTGTGGGTGGAGCAGTATACGTGGTCATCATCACCCTGGCACATAGCTCAGTGTGAAAGCCCAAACATGTTGACTGTGTGCTGATATCTTTAAAGTGAGGGAGTTCTAACATCTCTCTCTGCAGGTGATTCCCATGCCCCTCAGCCTTCTGTTTCCTCTCTAATGGTCGTTTCTATTATGCTCTGGTGGGCAGGGCCTGCATGCGGCAGGCTGGTCACATGGAAAACAGACACTTCTTTCAGGGGGGAAACATGAGAAGAGTACAGAGACCACACATGCAGGGGACTGTGCAAGAAAGCCATAAACCGTCCACCGTATGTGTGACAGTCACACATAAAAACAATTGAACTTTGTCCTTTTTTTGATCGATAAAATCATTTGGGGTTTGACTCAAATTGGTTTCATTTGAAAAACAGATGAAGGCATTCTTTTCTTTCACAACCCAGAAACATGGGCCTCAAAATGATATGTGGGGAAACTGATCTGGTGGAACGGCCATGTTGTTGTGGAAAGCAGACCACTCAACACCTGAGACCCATCGTGTTGCTAGGCACTGGCCACTTCAGTATCCCTGAATTGTCTCTGTGATGAAAGGGGATATTCTGAAGTACCTAAGCAGACACAAGGATGCAGCTGAGAAAGCGTGGAACACGTGGAACACTCGCTTGGGAGCTTTGTTTACCACAACTGGGAAACCCAAATGTTGAGCATCCGTCTAATGTAATCAGCAGTGGTTCTAATGTGTCGGGGTTTAGTAAGTAGTCTTTTTCATTTAAGAGGGCGTGAGAGGAGTGCCAGAGACCTTTCATTGATTAGCGGAGTAAAAGGACAGAATAATCAGTCCTCTTCCAGCTCCCTCCCTTTCTTGCTTTTCCCTTGACTGCTGAACCAGTGAGACTCCTCTGATAAAAGAACCTGTCCTCAGTGCTGCTGCTGCTCTGACCAGCGCCCCGGCAGAGAGTCCACGGTGACTCGCTTCTTTCTCCCATTTGACAGTGTGATGTATGGGCCTCCTGGGATTAAAGTGAAACAGTGAGTGTGACTTGTGAGACAAAGAACACATTTGGGCTTTTAGCAAGGGATGCTGTGAGTGTACGCTAAGGTTTTTACAATGCAACACACTTTTACCGAGTCTCTGTAATATCCAATCTCATCCAAATTGGGTGCTTGACAGCTATCAATGCTGGTGAAATCTAAATAAACAAATTCTATCTGATTAGATTCAGTCAGGAGCTGTACCCGTATTTTCCCCTGCCTGGAGAGAACTGCCATTCAAGCACTTCTCCATCTGTCAGACAGAGAAAACGCTGTCTCTCCACATAACCTTGGTAAGTGTTTATATGGAGAGGTTACCATGGAGACAGCAAATCATCAAAGGAGAGTATTCGACCAGTATTTTCTCCCTCCTGTAAATTACAGCTGTTATGAGGGATAACACACATTCTCTGACACACACACACACTCACCAATTTAAGATTCAAGGCCAGTTGTGATGCCTATGATACAAGGTATTAAATTGAGGGACACACCACTCAGTAAATCGCCAAAGTATTATTTCTGCTCCCTCTATCAATCAGCACCAACAACCTCATTACTCGAGAGTTCTTTCCATTTCAGACCCGACCTTAAGAATTAACCATGGGGCCGGGGATGAGGAGAAACTTTACAAGTGGCTTTAGAAAAGCATTGCTTTTTCCCAAGCATTCTTAACATGTCCTAGACCTGTCAGTCGCAGGCTACTTTGCATCTACATACTGTGGGATTTCACCCGCTCGTACACACTGGGGCTTGGACCGATCCAAGCGTCTCATGGGTATCGGTTGTTTCCTGTGTGACTCAGAGGCGGAGGGGTCACACTTAGACAATGGCGTGACCCTCTCCCTGCGCACGGCCTGGGATTGGGTATTGAGCCGTTACCAGGAGACGGGGAAGAATGCTCAGCCGTGACTCATCTCAAAGCAGGAAGGGAGAGCAAGGTGCCCCTCAACACGGGGAGACGACCTTCCGCCGGCGAGGGGGAATAATTATCACAGCTTTAATTAACCGCATTAAAGCGTGTGTGCGGGTGTGCGTTTGTGTGCGTGCCTGTGGGTCTATTGGTGTCTGTTCTGAGGGTGTGACCGTCAATTATAGAAAATGCACTGTGATCTATGCATTGAGGAATGTACATTGTAGACCAGGGACACTCATTCTATTGCCAATTTGTTGCAGATCCTCAAGCTTACATTGACTTGAGTTTCTACCACCAGTTCTTTCCAGTTGATCCGAACATTTATAATATGTTTGTGTAGCACTACCCTATCATTAGAAGCACCTCTTAATAGAAAGTAAAATATTACTTAAATACTTATTTTCAATCTATGTTCTTAAAGAATGAAATAACTTTCAATTTTCACACAGGCTATGTGCTCTGACAAGCCCATGACCTCAGAAGAGTAGAGATGTGATGTTTGTCTGTCCAAATGTGGATGCCATTATGTACATCAAGGTACAAATACTAGGAGTACAAACAGACCATGAATCCATTTCTGTCTGATTGAGGCACTTTGAAATTGACGACCGGTTTATTGAGTGAATTTAGACAGTGTTCTTCTGTTCTAGTCAACAGATTGCAGACACACTCATAACATTATTTTGTAGAAGATGTCACAGACCAGCGTGATCAGTCAATATAACATGTCTTAAAATGTATATTTTAAACTACACATATTACTATCAACGTTTCTTTTGCTTTCACAAAACATACAAAACCACACTTGTTGCACTGGAAACCTTCACATTACATGGATATACAAACATTTGAAACTATCAACGCAGAGTTGATTGTTCCGTGACTAAAGAAACTGCGAAAAGTCAAGAAAAATCAATGGTGAAAGGCTTCTTTCGTGTCTAAAGTTCTATGGAACAGAAAATAGTATAACAGAGATGGCTGAGAGTATTGGGAAATCAGTCTGGTTGGGTACTTACTGCTGATATGTAAATTTGGGACCGTATTTGTTACATCTCACATTTGAATGTTTCAAAATTAGGAAAGCAAAGCTAATTTTAATGAGACCATGCTTCCTTAAAAGGAAAAGTCCTCTCGCTGAATAGAGATAATTATTACAACTCCCTCAAGAAATGTAAGATGTTGATGACTGCCTGCTTAAAGCAAAGAAACAAAGGAAGAAGTTGTATGTCACGGTTCACACGGCGTCTGAGCGCCAATCTGCGTCACCGGGAATATTAGACGCACCTGTTTTGTGTTGACTCATTAGGATGGCTATATAAGCTGAGCTGTCTCTGACCTTGTTATTAAGTCTTATTATATGTTGTGTTATTGATGGCCGTGCGGCATTTGCCCTTTGTTCTGTATCATGTTTTTTCTAAGTAAAGTTTCCTTGCCTACTTTATCACATTGTGAAGTAGTGCTGCACGGGACAGCACTGAAAACAGCGCTCCCTAGAGAGCAACCAACTGGTTTTATGACAATAAGTGGGAGGAAAACTACACAGTAATACTGCATGTAAGTTAGTTGTACTGTTTTCTGTTATAACTTTTGTGACTCTTGTACTGCATGCACATATGTGAAACAAACACTAAATGTAGTAGAAAGAACTATTGCCTAAATGTTTTTGGCAAGCAAAAAAAAGTTTGTTACCTACAGTAATAGTAAGCAGAGGACTGCCCCAGGTGGAAAAAGGGGCATCTGTACTGTGAACAGGTAATTATCATTGCTGTGATCATTTACAAAAAGTATTTCTGAAAAGTTTCTATTTGAAAAACACATTTTCACAAAATACCATGAAAAACAGCTGCTATGCCACTTAATGTAGAAAATATACTGTTTGTAGCAAGAGGCCGATTAAAAAGCACCCCTTCTCAAATGGAGGGAAAACCATGTCAACATTTTGGCTTTACTGACTCACCAGTCCGAGAGAGAGAGAGAGAGAGAGATAAAGACAAACCTAATGGGCTTTTAATGTGCTCTGAGTCCGGGTCAGTAGGATCAATAAGCTCACGTTCGAAGGACAAGAGGTTCAAAGTCTGACAGTGCGTCTGGATCTACATGTTTGTATTGTCCTGAGGGTGTAACTAGAGGGCGTAAGCGAGAGGGGGGAGGAGAGAAAGAGAGAACAGACAGAGAGAGGCGGGCACAGAGGAGGACGAGACGACTGGCTCTTTCAGATGGCGAAGTCCCCCTGGCAGGCAGGACTGAAGGCAGAGCTGCGGAGGACGTCCAGGCAGTTGACCAGGATGAGGGTGCCTGTCAGGTGCTTCCAACGCTTGGTGATGGGGTTCTTCATCTTGTCCAGGCCCAGGTGCAGCTCCTGGATCACATCCCGGTAGCTGTCCCCGATCCGGGCGGCCCAGGTCAACAGGAAGTCATAGGCTGGCTTCCACATTGACTGGCAAGGCCACAAACAGAGAGGAACATGCACGTACATTAGAAACCAGTGAAACACTAGTCGAAAAATACGACACAGCCTGATACAAAAATAAATAAAAACACATTTCTAACTAGAGAGCATACAATTTCTGGGGAAATTGTGAGGGTGTGCTTGCGGCTGCCCCAACTGCCCATAGTGTGATGGTGTTTACTGATATCAACCACCACAGTTTTTACATTGGTTATAGACAGCAAAGAACATTTGTGTAGGTTGTTGGTCAACTCTAAAGCTATAGTTAGCCTAGCTATCTCCCAGAAGTGAACAAGCTGCTAAACTAGCTAATGTTCTGCTAGACTCTAGCAGTGGCGTTCTTAGCTACATTGAGGCTAGCTTAGCATTCGATTCAATGCGTTTGCTACGGCGTTCCACAGTATTTGACAGTTGGTTAGCCTTGGCCAAAAATGACGCGTTCTTTTGTCCTCCCTAGCTAGAGGTAGTCACGCGTGTTTCGTGACGTTAGTAGCGCCAGTGACTGTGGCTAGCAAGTTAGCCACGTAAATAAAAATACATGCAACTCAATGGCTACCAACTTTTGACATGATGTTTTCTAAGTAATCCAAATATTGACGGATGCTTAGGGGGGCGGCACGATACCATCCTTGCTGTGCTGCAACAGTCTCTATGCACGTTGTATCTAATGCGTCGTTGCTAACGTGTGCTGACGCTGTGAAGTATAACTGAGTATTCTACCCTTTGCCGACAAAATCAACTTTTTGCCACGAAAACGTTGTATCCTCCTAAACTGTGCAACAGAACGTTAATAAAAGTAATAGCAACTCAATCGGGACCAAGACGAAACTTTTGACGTCGACGTTTTCTATGTAGTCCAAATATTGACCGAGGAATAGGGGGGCGAAAATAATAATAAAGAAATATATATGTGAGATAACAAAGGTTGGCTCTGGCGAAGCCCGAGCACACCCAATGAAACAACAGGGTGACTGATGATTGCGGTCCAGCCAGACGAGCCTTCAGGAAGGTAAGGGGGTCAGATGCTCACCTCATTGTCCAACTGTCCGTTCTTGTCCCTGTGCGGTGCCTCGTAGGCTTCCATCTGCTGCTTGGACACCCTGGCCAGCTTCTCAGCCAGTTCCCTCCAGCGCGTGGCCACCTCCACCGCTGTGGTCAGCAGGATCAGGTCCATGGTCAGCCTGGCCACCAAGCCCTGGCAGTCCATCTTTAACAAGGCCTAACAGGAGCAAAGAGACACACATGAATCCAATGTTATGGATGGCACCCTTTCTCAACAGCCAGCTAACAGCACTGGGTTAGAGTTTCTCTCTTCCCGTGATTTAGAGGAGAGAATTAGACTAATGGAACTGACATTTGAAGAATGGTGCAACTGAAAGAAATACAGCATGCCCACATGCTGTAAACCACACAGACACACTTCCAGAGTAGTGGACAAGTGGGTGTGCATACTGAAACATGTCATCAAAGCTTAGGAGGATCCGTCACCATCTCCAGGAGAGATCAGGGAAAGAGAGCCAGCCGCTGCCTGGTCTCACCTAACACACAGGCAGGCATGTGCGGAATGAGAATAAACCTTGAAAGCCCAAGAAAATAAGCGGTAATCTCCTGCCTGGGCGAAAAAAAACACTCAACAGGAGAACAGAGACGTGAGGTTCAGTCTTTCCCTTCATCAGAATCACAGGAGGTGGCGAGCCAATTGACTGTGCTCGGCACAGAACACTATCAAATACCCAAGATGAAGAGACTGTTGAGAAGGACAATTCACACAGGTCGATTGTGCCTGATCTCAGGAATGCTGACCAGTCTATAGAAGAATGGATTTTTCTTAATAAGGGCAGAGCTGCCAAGTCCTCCCTTCCCATCTTTTCGTAGATTCGGTCGGTGGTACTCATGTCCCTTAGTTGGCAAACCCTATGGGACACATACCAGCAGCCTGTCAGTCAGACTGCGGGGCAGACCAGCCTCAAAGCATTCCAAAGTTGTTCGAGTGGCCAGAGCCACCTGCTGGGAATGTGACTGTATTTTAATGAGCCCCGACTGCTGAATCAGGTCTCACTTTTCCGTCATAATGATCTTAGGTAGAGCTGCCTACTCCACTGCCCATCTGCCCCGGGCTGGCTCCCACCCATTTGCTGACAATGACAACCGACTAAACTTAGAGGGCCCCCACCGCCAGCTCCTCCCCTTCACCCCCCCACCCCCCTCGGTCGAGCCAGTCAGGCTTAGGCTCAGGCACAATATGCTGTATGATTTGGTTAGTCTTTCCCATGCTGAGTCATTGCCATATAAATCTTCTCGGCTACATACAGAATGTGCTGCATCCACTTTTCACCGCTCACTGTCCACGCTAGCATTGCCATCTAGGACGACATATTTTCCACAGAAATGTTTTTTTAAAAGGTAGCCAAAGCAACTTTTTCAACAACCCTTTTACACACTTGAGTGAGTGATCCAATTTCACTTTCAAACAGTGGTCAATACAACTGCTTCAATACAACATTCAGGTCGGCCATGACTATATCCACCCCATGAAAGAGCCAAGCTATTTACAGAACACTTCTCCAAACCAGATCTTTGGATTGTCAAGCTTCAATCATCCTGAGGAGTGAGTGGTATGAATACTGATGTTGACTGGAAGGCTGTGAGGGACACCTCACCGAAGAAGACATAGTTTCTCCCGACGCTCATCCATCTCTCTGACATTCCCCCTACGCTGTCTGGGACTGGGGAGTGGCTTGACAGCCCTGACTCTTGACTGACAGATTAAATGGACACTGGGCCTCTGGGCTCCTGAAATGGTTATCTGTCTGACAGTACAAATGAGCCTGCACCTTGCCTCGCATTTCGAATCGCTTGTCCTTAAAAGCGGCGGGGAAGGGAGAGAAGGGGAACGCTGACAGAAAGAGAGGTGGCGAGGAGAGAATACCGTTAACAAGGACTCAGCCCACTCATTAAAGTCACTGAGGTTTTTATAGGAGAGACAAAAACTCATTGCCTCAGCAGTTTGCGGCGTGTAGCAGTCTGTTGTCGGAGAGGGGTAAAGACCTGGGATTTGACCTAGGGATTTTTGTGAGCAAGTAACTACGGTAGAAGGCTGGAGCCTACGACAGTGTTTGTTCTCTGAATGCATTAGCCTATGTTATGAAGCTTTCAGATACGCTGAATGTCCTTCATTTTGCTCTGGTTTTAACCAACTTTTCAAAGTGTTCCTGTACTCCTATAAGACACCATATGGGCTACTTCCATAAACAGAATGTATTTGTCCATTGGTGTTTCCATCTCTCTCTTCTGAACCTCTGGCTCATTCCCTTTGACAAGTACCGCGGGAGCTAGCAGGGTAACATGATCCATCAACTGAAAATGTATTGTGGTGTGCCGTGCATTTCCACCCCCAAGCCACCCCCTCTCCAAAACCCACCTTGGTCGGAAAAATATCTCCTCACATTTCACATGAGAACCTGTCCAACACCGACAGACACATTGCCTCGTGCCTCCATGGCTAACCGCTGAGCTACTTAGCCTAAAATGCTACACTCGGAATGTCTCATTCTGTAACAATTATATAATATCTGCTATTTTAGGGAAAGAAGGAACTAATCCACAGTTCATCTGTCAAACAATGCATACTGAACAGTAAGCCTCTTAGGTCTAGAATTACATATTTTGTAAAGATTACTCAGTCTAAAGGTGAAATTGCTGTGTGTGTGTAAGTTAGAGTCTCTCAAGCTTGTTGCACTTACTGACTTTGGCTGTAAAAAATGTGGATGGACAAAGAGAACATACCTTATATTTAAGTAAGCTTCAGTAAAAGCAGCATTAAAGATATAATGCCTGTAATGAATCACAAGTCCAACCCCATATCAGGGACTGAAGCATTCTCTAACACATTCCCATCACTCAATACTATAAACTGCTAAAACAAGGTGAGTAATGGGGACCAATATGGATCAATTTAGTCCCAGCCACTATAAATACAGTGTATCCAGTGTATCTCAGTTATGAGATAATTTGCAAGCTTTCCCTTCTCACCCGGAGTCTAACACAGGTAGCCGAGGGAAAAGAGAACATTTGGACGTTTATCAAGTGGGCACAGATCGCAAAACATTGTGTTCACCATAAGCAATCCGTCTCAATGCTATACATAATCTTGTTGCCTTTATTCACCCTTATTTACAATAACAAAAGACCCAAAAGTATATTTTCAGTTGTGCTAAGCAGAACTTAGCGGAGGCTTCTAAAGTTCACCCGGTTCTTCAGTCACTGTTAAGCCACTCTAGTATGGCTGAAACAGCACTTACAGACAGGCTCTTTCCTTTCCCTAGTCGCTGCCATAAGTCAGGGTGGGGCTACACTGCAAAAGTCGTCTATTTTAAATCTTGATAGTCCTAATGGCCATAAAAGTATATCCAAACAAGAAATAAAGGTCAGAACCACCATTGCTTTAACGGCTATGCATCGCTGGTTCTAAGAAACATTTTCAAATATCTTCTAAAAAACGAATGTAGACTCCTATACATTATTAATATATACTTTTAAACAAAAGTATGTTTTGGTCTGTAACAATTCCTAATTCAGGGATATGTCCATGGACTTCTAAAATATAACAGAATAAGAGGTACACTGTACATTATCAAAACAACAACAGCCTCACAGCAGAAACTGTATTCTACAATAATTCTGATGCATACCAGTACACTGTCAAGGGACTCTCCTTCAAATATAACCCCCCTCAGGCATAAGGCAATATGTTTACTACACGTGACTACACATCAGCAGACCAACACATTCTAATCCCATCACACTGCTTCATTGCCTTTGACAGAATGGGAACGCATTATGGTAACATCTGAACGTGTCATACTCCAATGCCAATGATACTGTACTGTAGGAATGAAGCACTCACAAATCTATGAGCAGAACCCACACACACACACACACACACACACTTTCTTACCGCCATGAGTTCTCTCTGGAAGGACTTCCTCTCCTTGTTCTCCATGCTGTTGCACTCCTCTTTGAGCTTCTCCAGAACTGACGCCACCTTTTCGGCTTCATCGTCCAATTCAGTCCGGCAAAAATAAGCCAAGGGAAGGTTACTGTATCCAAGAGCATCTGCAAAGGCTCTCCAGTTCCCCACGTTCTCCATCAGTATCGTCCTCACAGAGGCGTAAATGTAAGTGAGGAACTTACATGGTTTCAAGATCTGCTCCAGCAGCATGGTTGTCGTGAGATCCGGCCCACAGAAATAGATAGGCTTGACTTTCCCTAAAACCAGAACATTCTTTGCGTGAACAAGGCCTGTCTTCCCCTGATAATATCCTATATACCACTCTTTGGTCCACAGTTGTCCTCGGAGCTTAATTTTCTCTTCACTCAGCAAAGCGATTATGTCTCCCTTCTTGTATTCCAACAGATACTGACTCTTGGTTTGCCTGATCACGGTTTTCAGCAACTTCCCAAATTTAAGACTGGTGATACGTCGTTCCTGAAACTGGGGGTATTTTGTAGTGATGGCCAGAGGAGAGAGAACGATCTTGCCCACCTCTTTCTTTTTCAGGAACCTTCTCTGGCCAGTTATCCGTGCTCCATTCTTGGGAGGAGGTTGTGGCGTTTGCACACAGAACTGGGCCAGGATGCAGTCCAACACATCCTTGACTTGGACTCGCAGGGTGAAGTCTGAGATGTCATCGGGGTTGTGCGAGGTGATCATGTACAGGAGTCGGCTCACCTTCCCTAGCTTGACCTGGAAGCCTCGGACAATCCTGGATGACTCATTTGCCTTTACCTCGTAATTTGACATGTTGGAGTATAACCCTATCCGGAGGTCCTGTGGATAGCCTAGGACAAACCGATGCTTCCCCCATAACTGGAGGGCCACTGGAGGTGTAGAATTGGCCTGCCGACCCACCTCATTTACCAATAGAGATTTAGGTGCACAGTCATGACCAAATATGGCCACCACAGTCTTAAAAGAGGGATGGATGTATTTGGGCCCATAGACGCCCAGTGTGATTTTCTTCTGAACGTGGTCCCATACTGTTGTATTGACGCTAAGTAGATGGGCCTGCACTACCACTGCCACATACATACATGGTTCTAGGTTATTAAGCTGTACCTGCACTGTGTCCTTGTATATGTAAGCATGAGGGATGGGAGCGTAGGGGCCTTCCTTACAGTCACTCCTGACACAGAGGATTTCGGCTACCTGGCTGCTATCGCTCTTCACCACCACCGACACATTCATCTCCAGAGTGATGAAGGACTTGATCTCCATGTTACTCAGCTTGATCTCCACCAAGGGGCTCACGGTGGAGCACCGGTCGTTGTTGAGCTCCAATGGAGGATCCAGCAGGGCCTTCATGGAGATCTGCTGGGTGTCTTCAGCAGCCACATGGCCTTCAGGAACATGGATACTGATGTGGGTGTCTGGAAGCTGAACAGTCCCACCGCTGCTGTCTAGCCTGCACACAATGTTGGTCTCTACGGGTTGTGTCTGACCCCAACCAGGACTTTGACCCAGGGAATCAAGGTCATGACAAGATCTGGCCAACTTGCGATGGTTTAACCACGCAGTCCTGAAATCCTCCCTGCTCTGAAACTGCTCTGGAGACGGAGCTTTGAGCCCAGTAAACAGCCCAGAGGAAGGCACAGGAGGATTGGATTGTGCCTGTAGGGTGGATAGCTCCGATAAACTGTACGACCGTTTGCTCCTGAAGAACGGGTTGCCCCTGTGAAGTGTCTGGAGGAACTCAGGGGTTTGGGCTGGCGGGGGTCATGTCAAAGATGTTGCAGCTGCTGTAACCATTAGTCATAATGGAACTGGAGGGGGAGAGGGGGGTAGAGGGGGACACCGGTGTGTCAAAAAGAAGCAGGTCTGTTGAGTTCCTCATCCCCCTCTCATTACAGTTCTGGTCCAGTGTGCCATGTCGAGAACCATTGATGAAGGGGTTGGTGGAAGTATGGATGGAGAAGGGGTTGCTATTACAAGGCAGACTAGGCTTCAGGGCAAACCCCGACCACTCACCCTGGAAGTCCAACTCCTTTGCGCCTTCGTCATTGCACTCCCCAAGATTGTCTATCATGCCGCTGTCACTGAGTGAAGAGTTCCTGCAGCTGATTGGCTGAACGTAGGCTGACGGAATGTAGCCCATCTCTGTGTTGTTGTGGGCGTACCACCATTCACCCCCTGACGTGTCCAGTACATAGAGACGATCGCCTTTGGAAAACTTCAAAGTGGTGAAGCTCGATGGGCAGTAATCCTTTATGGCAACTACCTCCCGGGCTGTTTCAAAGGAGGCTGAGGTGTCAAGCCTCAAGGCACTGGGAGAAGGCACTGGAGAGTCAGAGAAAAATCAAAACAACAATCAGAAATGTCATTCTTTAACCAATTATTGTATCTTACAAAGCAATAAGAAAATATTTTGAGGTTGGGATAAAGAAACTTGATGGAATGCTGACCTTTGACATCTGTGAGACTGGCCTCTGAGATGGTCTCACTAAGGTCAATGAGCGTGCCCTCTGACTTGCAACGAGGGAGGACATGGTTGGTGCCGGTCACTCTAATACGATGGGCAGCCATACCGGTGCTTTTCCGCAGTCATACTAATCTTCCATTCCTCCAGATGTGAAATTCATCGTTGACGTTCAGTTTCATCTAGGCATGAAACCAAAAGAAAAATTATTGCAAGTGACTGATGTATTCCATTTCCAGTCATCGTTGTAGTCTTTCAAATCTCCCTAGATTATCATGTTGGATTTGGAGAACACAGCTTGTTACAGCAATGTAAGGTTTTATGCTGGAAACAGTATGGCTTGAGGCAGAAAATCTACATATGTGACAAATCCCAGTCATGTAAGTCATGCTTCAACTCAGGTCACCCTGACCAGTGAGAGCAGAGCAGTCTAAAATAGTAACATCAACAGAATGATTATCACAAATACTAAACATAATTACATTGCAAGTAAGTACTTTTTTATTTTACATTTATTTTACAGAGGTTAATCAAAATCCTATGCTTGCATTACATCATGCAATAACAGCCTACCAAGAGGCAAAAAGCCTCAATTAGGAATGTGGATTTGGATTATAATAAACAATCATAAATATTAAGGGCATATCTTCAGTCAGGACAGAAGAAAAACAAGTGCACTTGAAAGCGATATGTCTTGGTGAGAGACAGTGACGTCTCCAGACAGGACCCTGACAATCCACTCTGTCCTATGGAGATTTGTGACTCTCTTACAACAAGGTTCTCTCTTCTAAACCAGTGGGACTCAGGGGACAATCTCATGTGGATGGATGGGATGATCAATAAAGTCCAAAGTGACAGAAAGCCAGAGTAAAATTTGATATAATGTCAAGGCTGCGATCTGAACAGCAGAAGCTACATGAGGAATTACAAGAAAGCAGCTTTGAGCTACATGCGTACAGAACCTGTATGGTGAACTGCAAGCCAATGTTCCCTTTCACAACATTTCTGGCAATTGGAAAGTTTAATTTAAATTCAAATTGCCATTCTGCTCATTTAAATCCTGCTCACAAAGTAAACTAGCTTTCAGCTCCTACACACAGGATAGTGAATCGAGACCTTTAATTAACATGGCAGAAGTTTGCTCTAATCCTGGGTCAAATGTTACAACAGTAATAACCTGTTACAACAGCATCTACAGGGAAGATGGATTCACACTGAAGCTTCAGAATAAACAGTTAAGTAGAAGAAGAGCAATGCAAATGTGTGTGTCTGTGTGTGTGTGTGTGTGTGTGTGTGTGTGTGTGTGTTTAGATACGGCAGCCATCTCTACGTTCTTAGCCTTCTGTAAAATGATGGCCACATTATTTACCTCTTATTTGCCTCTTCTTTCCTATTCAACACCCCCTCGGTAGAAGGGATGGTTGAAATCAGAAGACGGCCTTTCAGAAACACATAACACAGATTACTTAATTAATTTCATCCAATGTCATGGCACTATAATTAAGTTAGGTTCCCCTTGTACTAATGACTCGATAGGGTCCAGTCTGACACTTTGCTCTAAACAGCTTAATTTAGAGAGCTCAGTCACTGTAGTGTAAGAAGGGAGTTGTGCTCTCTCTGGACAAAAAATATATAAATGAATTATTCTACACCTCAGCAAATGTATTTCCTTGTATGAGAGTATACGTTCGTTTCCCAGGGATTAGAAAGGCTCAGGTTGTGCTGAGTCCCCCATTAATTATGAAATGGAACGAAGCAACTTTTCATGGAAATTGAAAGCTGATGACGTGGTCATTTTTAGGCTTAGCTCTTCCTCCTGTTTTGCCAAAACCACAAAATGGAGAAACCTCCATACAGTTGTTCTGCAGGTACTTTAATGGTCATTGCATTTTTTCTTCACCTGTATTTTCTTCGGTGACCTCTTGTACATGGCTCCTGAATTGATGTTGCTTGCTCACTGCTGCAGTGTGTATGCGGTGTGTGTGTGTGTGTGTGTGTGTGAGATAAATAAATAAAGAGGGAGGAAGAGAGAATGAGAGAGTTCTCAGTAGGTGAGCAATCACACACTCTCAGTGCCTCATATCCCTCTATCATTGACTGGGTCTACATAGGGCAAATCCCATCAATATCACAGTGAAGGCTGGCAGCACTAGGGATCAAAAGGGGCTGCCCTGTGACTTCACCGCCATAAAGGAGACTGGCACATGATAACTAAACGGCTTCTATATTGGTTAGGGAGAGTTTGTTAATAGGAAGGTTTGACACTCCTCGCAGAGCACAGAAGCACATAGCTCTCACACAAATACTCCACAGCAGAATGCGTCTGTGCAGCAGGGATGAACAGGAAATGCTTCCTTGATGAGGAACAGACTCGTCCCCTACCATACTTCTCATATTCCTCCAACTGAGGAAAATCCTTGCCGGCAGGAAATGAAATGAATTCTTTGTTGCACAGCAATAAAGCCAAGACCGATGACCAGCCATTCGAAATCTGAGTTAGAATTTGATTAGTTACTATGACCAAACCTAAAGAACTGACATTCCATTTCTAACCAGGTAACCTTTTGTTAGAATTGTTTGGTGGTACTGTCATTCAGTGGTTTGAATGAAAATGAGCTTTGGGGAAACTGAGTGGAGGCTAATGTGTGGGCCATGTGGGTGACTTGTTCTCCAGTACCTCATGAGCCAATGTGAATAAGGTCAGCTGATAAGCCTAAAATCCCTTCACTACACAGTGCCTTGTGTCCCCAGGCAGGTTCCACTAAGTCGCCACTGCCCTTATCACCTATCTAAACTGCCTTCAGGGAGTAGATGCAGGCAATAAACAAACACACACACTGATGAGTTTAATGCATACTGGAGTATTTCCCACTTCCACTATGCAATCATGTAATTTGTGTCCATTTAGTGTGTCTGAAGTTAAGTACTTGGTGAACATATCTTTTAAAACCCTCACGTTAAATAGTACCCATACTACCACATGCATTAATTAGTCATACCGTATTGATACTGAAAAATGATACTGAAAAATGATACTGTTAAAGTGAAGCAAGGTTCCCATTCCAAGAATAACATTGGGAGATTGACAATAAGAGTCGATTGAGTGGATTCATAAAATATTTAGTGCGCCAGCCCCAATATATCATCACTGCATCGGTTAAAGCTACACTAAGATGCACATGGTGACAATGGCAGCGGCGTGTGACCAGAAAATTACTATTTGGCTGTTGCAGATATTGTACAATAGGACGTAAAAGAGCATTCAAAGTGAAAAGTAGAAATCCTATGAAGGTATCTTAAGCCTATTTATTTGTAGCTTAACTCCTACTTAATTTTGTTTTTGTGGTTTCATTATTATTTCGGAATCACAACTTACCTGATGAGGTTTCAGGGAATTGCATCAAATAGTATTCATTAGTCCGTTACCCACTTTAACTTCGTAATCAGCTGCTCCTTCACTTCTCGCTCTCTCACTATCTCTCTTCTGAGTGTTCGCAACTGCTAGTAAGGTTGGAGACTCCACTCCATAGCTTGGAGCATGGTGATGTCATCACAGGTAGGAGGAGACTCGGGCAGAGGAATCGAAGGAGCCTATTAGCCCTCTATAATTAACGAATAAACAATGTGTTCTCGTATTCGACACTTATTTCCATTATTCAAAAGACGGTCCGTTTTTTTTTAAAACAGTGGGTATTTCTCCTATTAAATATGGACTAGAGTTGCCATTTTGCTTGACGGGCACATTTGATGTGCCTTTTGTTTTACCAATCAGAGCGGACATTTACTTACAAGGAAGAGGTGACTTGGCTTAGGCAGTTGCTACCTAACTTCAGCACAGTGGAATGCGGAATGTAAAGTGTACCGACACGGGGAGCGCATTCATTACCTTATCGGGCACTTTGTTCGAGAGAGAAGCTCAAGTGTCTGAGCATTAGTCTGTTTAAACCTTTAGACTTGATTTCTCTTCATATGTTGTTTTCTGTTAACAGATGTCCACTCACATGTATTATATGACACCAAGAAAGAAGGACATCAGCCTAGGCGCATCCACAGTGTAAACACAGGGACTGATGAGACAGGCTTCAAGACTGTGTACAGACGTGTACAAAGATGCAATTGCTTTTAATGTATGATGAAAGCATCCCGAGGGGAAAAAACAACTGTAGCTCCCTTTAGTCTACAAAAGATACAACTTCTGAGAGGGCTTGTCTCCATAAGATCATCTGAAAACTTTGTGAGTAATTATGGACCGTCCTTCAGAGCATGGAAATACGAGTTGATTTATTTTACAATCTCTCACAGTGCTATTTCACGTTAGGATTATTAACCCTGAGAGGAATATTTAGGAAATATATTTTATATATGTTTTTTTTTATTTATTAGGATTGGGAGTGTACATTGTTATTCACCATATAAGTCAAGATAATGGTATAGCTCAGCTCTGGGAGCTTTCACAGGTTGTTTCATATGGATATGACACCTTGCCCATTTATCATCACCATGGCAAACATACTCAATCAGGGTTCTTTGTGAGAAAAGACAGAAATAAGGCCTCCTCTAGTGCTGTAGACAGCCTTTCCTCTCACGTTTGGCACGAACAGCCGTCCCCTCTCACAAAGAGGAACATTGTGCAGAGGTAAATTTGTTTTAGCACAACAACAATAGCTACCAAGCTCCTCCATAGTGTGGGTCATTAGGAGGGGGGTTGGTTTTGACGGGACTCTCCATTCAGCACCATGGAAACAGCTATATTTCAAAGGGTCTTTTCCCTCACTGCCTTTCAGGAAGATACCTTAAATTCTTGGTGTGAATATTGAGCATGAGAAATAATTGATAGTTTACCATCCAACTGGTTTAAAATAGATGGCTCACACACTCACCATTATTCACGATCTTTACAACCAGAGCACTTTCACTACAGATACAGAACAGCTCATCTATTTTAATGCAACACTGTCAAGTAAAATTAGGTGGATCATGAATAAATAATTTCCATAAACAGGTTGCAATGCCTCCGGTGTGAAGCTTACTGAGATGAAATGGACAGCTGGGTAAAAAAAGAGGCACATTATCATGGGAAAATATGATGTTGTACTATGATAATGTCCTCCACAGTGAGCCTCTCTTTGTGTCAGTATTGCACAGTGCAGTCACAGTGTAAAGCAAATCCTGGAATTAATTACATTCAGACTCTCCCAAGTATCTAAGCGCACTGTCTCACATGTATCACATATGGGCCTATTATATTTATTAGGTTTATATCTCATATTAGATCCCCTCATCACTTGCAAGTTGTATAAAGCCTTCTCAAATATTTTAAATGGGAATGTATTCAATATTGAAACTCCACTGTGAAGTCTTTCAAGAGATTCTTCAGCAAAGTGGGTTGACAGATGCCTCCCTTGCAACTAGTTTTAATTGGAAATGCTATGGTGCCCCACCTCCTCTCAGCAGCTGTTACCTGTCTGGAACGTGCAACACAGAGACAATGGCCCAAAACATCAGAGACTTCAAAGCGGTGAAGAAAACCTTTTAAAAAGCAGATTGTTCAGTCAAGGGGATAATATTTGTTTGTTTTACTGTCGTCTTAATGATGAGACTCGTGATAGATACATACCCTACTGAAACATAGTCAGGAGGACCCAGGTGTAGACAAAATGTGGACAGGTTGATAATCTGCTTCTGCCTTGAAGACAAGGCTGCTTTCTGGGTTGATCACTTAGTACAAACCAAACAGATCCATAGGTCTTAAACCATTTCACCAAGCTGTCTTCGAAAGCAAGCTGAGAGAAGCTATTTGACATTGGAGGGGCCACTTTACCCAGAACTCAGATGTAGGATTGATTCGGTTGTACTTGCCCAGACATGAGAGAATTTAGTACCCTGTGTCCATGACAACTCATGCTGGTCAGTTTAATCATTCGAGGATTAAAAAGGTCAAATAAACGAAGAATGAGGGGGGTACCAAACTCCAAATCACACCCCAGACCTGCCTCAGACAGAAGGGTTGGAGTTGAACAATCGCAGGAACAAACAGCCACTAAAAGGGTACAGTCTGAGAAATCAGTATGCAGAGAAATGCAGTACATTTTAGTTGACCCTGAAGAATAATCCTTATGTTGTGCTGTCTTGTAGCATTTCTAAAGCGCAAGTAGACAAATGCACACCTTCACATTTTTTGGTAAGAAAATAGCAACACTGCATGCGAAAATAGCGAATGTCCATGCTGCTGCTGTTCCAAGGCAGAGACTCTCAGCCAGTAGTGAGTAATGTGTTATCTTAGTGAGAGGTCAGCTGGACAGATA
The DNA here is from genome assembly GCA_903064625.1 of Mallotus villosus. Lineage (NCBI taxonomy): Eukaryota > Metazoa > Chordata > Actinopteri > Osmeriformes > Salangidae > Mallotus > Mallotus villosus. Next base: position 189,869 of record CAEFZP010000347.1, read on the forward strand.
CTCCTTTGTGTCTGTGCAAAGCTCAGGTTCCACCAGGACAGAAACACAGAGAGAGAGAAAGAGAGAGAGAGGAAGAGAGAGTGGGATGGATATACCTACAATATCAAGGAGATCAAAACAAACGTGTGCAACCACACAACAACAAGATGGATTAGACCTAAATAAACAACAAAGAGAGCCCTTTCCATTCCTTCTCCCTGCCCTTGTGTGTATAGGTTGTGTGTGTGTGTTTACCATCTGAGTGTGTATAAGTGCGGGGGGAGGGGGCAGTACCTGTGCGGTACCTGTCCGAATGTATGTGTTTGTCATTGGTCTTTTGTTGCTGTGAGGACACTTCCAGTACATTCCCTGTACACTTCCATGTAATCATCGTGACGGTCATAAAAGCAGTTCCTTGTCATTCCCCTGCTTGTGCCAGAGGTTAATTCTAATTTGTCTGGGGCTCGGCTCAGCCTGGCTGCCTTCAAGAATTATCACCTCTAATTGATGAAGTTGGCAAGATACAAATTACTGCTTTTGGACGTGGGACAAACAGGCTCAATTTAGTCCACGGAAGTCATCAAGACGCGGAAGTATCAAAGATTCACCCCGCCCATGGACTCACAGTGAACTCTGGTTGCCTCTCACTCTTTCTCCGCACGTAGACATTGAAATAGCATTGGGGGAAAAGGAGCTTTACCACAGCAGATCATTCTCAATCTAATGGGATGAGAGGATCTATGTAAACTAAGTGAAAATTAATTGAGTCTCTAAACGATTTAAATGGTAATTTCACTGGTCCAGATGTCCATTTAGTCATATACGTATACTTAGCTTGGGCCTCTGAAAACAAGGTTTGTTTGCGTATTGATAAATGGCCCAATGAAGTCCCTTAATAAAAGCATTGTAATATGACAAGTCAAGTTAGCTGACCTATTCATTACAATGAAGAATGATACATCGTATGACCAAGGGGGAAATGTTGATGGAAATGTAGCCTTACTCCACCTAAATTCCTCTGACTGAGCATCATTGCATACAGTGTTCCACTTCATCTCAAGTTTTGCATGCAAAGAAGTCCTACTCCTTTTTCTAATTGACGGAAAGTCTAGACCCAGTCAGATTATTTGCATATAATTTATACCTTATAAAGGTGACAAATGTATTGTATTCAAGCATGGGTGTCTGATGTTAACATGGCATTGATATATTGTAATGTGCCAACACTCACAAATGCTGATTCAGCCAGTGTGAATATTCAGCTCAGGGCTGATGAAACGCTTTGTTGATTGGAAATACGGTCAGAATAATGCTGTGGCAGCATGACAAATTTCAGAACACAGAGAAACAGTGTAGTTGACTTGTGAGGTGACCTTAATGTGTTTTAAGAAAAGTAGCTGTATTCAAATTAATTTTACAACTTTTCAAAGAAGATTATACTCAAAATAATCAAGTCCTAACCCTGATGGAATTCCTCATCAAAATGTGTACAACAATGTCAAAATGATTTGAAGTTGAAGATAATCTTTGGAATATATGTGATAGGTCTTCTAATCTTACAACAGTTATTTCTCTGAGACAACAGAGCATTTGCTACTTAAATGATTGACAGTATGTAAACACACATGACATTGTAAGCCTCCTTGTGTCTTTATGGAGTGAGCATCACTATCGTACAGATAATCTCCATCATGGAGGATATAGGTCTGTAGGCCGGGGATGTCTGTCGGTCACCTGAGAATGTGTACACTCTGTGGGGGATGGAGAGCTCTGATCTGACAATCGTAAGCTGATCGTGGGTGGGGATTGTATCCCTCGGCCTATCCTGAGTGAGAGTTACCCTGAAAGAGGATTACCGGGGCGATGAGAGATGAGATGGCCACTTTGAAGCACACCACGAGACCATTTAGTAGTATGCATGTTTTACATGTTAAAGTAGTGGAAGCCTAGAATTCATGTTTATTGGAGATATTTAATCAGATTGTGATCAATTGTATGGTGTTAGACAATTTAAGACTATGTAGTCACTGAGTAGTATAGATTTTGTTTACTGAATATTAATGTGGTTGTTTGTGTACAATTTGGCGAGGGCCACTCCACATAGAGTAACTGTGATTGTATAGAGTAGGCCTATTGGATTAGGTCAGAGAGACAGATATAGGATCTCTTGATCCTTACTGTAACTATTAGACATGAGGAGGAAGTCAAATAATCCGGGGTTGCCTTCACCCGTCTTGTTGATTGCTATCGTGTCACATTTGACATGACACGAACATAGCCTGCCTGGAAGCAGCTTAGAATAGAGTTGACCCCTGTGCAGGTAAAAGTGATCATTCTCTGCACCAGATAGACAGGAACACAGAATTTAAAAGGGGAGAATATTTAGGGATGGTTTCTAAACGATAATAAATAAGTCAGTCTGACTTCAACTGAGTCATGTCTTCTTCGGGAGTCTCTCAGTCATTTATGTGTTCAGCTACTCCCATCTAGTGGTGAATACCCAGCATAATTTATCTGGACTAAATTGTGGTATAGGAGGTATAATGATGGGGTTCAGCTGTTCCCAAATAGCTGTGGCCACTGCTATTCTTTCTGCTGCCCCACTTATTTAATCTAACTGTATAAAACGAAAACATCTAACTGATTAATGAAATCATATTATAATAATATGTCATCAAATTGGATGAAGGAGGATTGTAGAGTTGAGTGCTTCCAAACAATTCCGTGCAATACTAGATGAAAGAAGAGTACAAATAAGGGGGATTTTTCATTTGCATAGCCCAGCGGTTTGCCTACTTAACCCATGCCAGGTGATGAGTCAGACCCTTGGCAAACCTTTAGAGCTTAGCTAGAGGTAATGGCCAATCACCATGGCGACGGTAAAGCTGAAGAAGCCTGCATGATCTTTCAAAGTTGCCGCTCTTTTGCTGGAAGAACAAGGCAGACACAGGGCAGAAGAATCTCTTGAATATAAATCCTGGTATCTCATTATACTAGGCTACAGTAGTTATTTACCTTGGTGGATTTGCATCTGTTGTCTGTCATCACTTCAGAGTATTATTAGATTTCTTGTAGCACATCCTGGTTATTATAATGATCTTGTTTACAAAGGGTCAGACCCTAATTAAATGGTTTCTGTACAGAACATGTACCACATACCTCACTGCAAACGGAATGGAGTGGAGACAGGAAGGCAGGCAGGCAGGCAGACAGACAGGCAGACAAGCAGGTAGCCAGGCGGACAGACAGCCAGGCAGACAAGCAGATCGACAGACAGGCAGACAAGAAGGCAGGCAGGCAGTTGATCTGACAACAATGAGTACACACATTTTCTTTAGACAGAGGCAGTGTTTCAGTCAACAATGGTTCTCTGTTGTGATGGCATGAGAAGTTTATAGCAGAGGAGACAAAGAAACATCTATCATGTCATAAATAGTACTTTCACTAAACATGGCAAACAGCTTCCTGACTGGAATGACACCAGTGAGTGAGGGTTTGCTGGGGAGGATGAAGTAAGTCCAGCAACCATCCAGTTTTGAATTAAACTTCACTGTCTGTTTGAATGTTAAGTTAGCATTTCATAACAGCAGCAAACTGTGTGCTTACTGTCGGTGCATAACATAATGGTTCTATGGTTCACATAACATCTGAAGGTAATATTCAACCAATTTCCAGTACACCTTCAATTTAGCTTGCTTTCACAACACCAACCATACATCCAGCAGGGAAGACAGCGTTCGAGCAACACTACTCATTTGGCATGAGAGCGTTGGGCATCGGTAGCTGGGCCTGCTTGGTACTTCATGGGTGCATAGGGCACACGTCTGGCCAACTCCACCAGAGAAAAGAATCTCTTCATTGACATGCAGAACCATCCGTTTCCTCTAAAACAGAGCATTGTTGCAAAGCAGTAGCCTGATTGAGAAAACAGGGGTGGGAATGGTAACAGCCAGGATGGTCCATAAAAGGAATTGCCATGCATAGATAATGTTCTATACATTGAAGACTTTCAATGACTGAAGCACATGTTTACAGGCTTGTTTGTTTGTTTTTTCCTTGATTGGATTTGATGGGGTCCTTTTAACTAGGTGTTGTACTCTGTCGTTAATCTTGTACACAATGGAGATAACATGGCCAATGGCTACTGCAATCAAATACATTAACATGGAATACAAAGTAGTCAGTCAAATAAACTATCAGGTATGGAATACAGTATGTCATCAATAACTACCAATTGTACATACTTCTGCAAGGCAATACATTGTGTAAATCATCTATTTGGAAAAACTTTCCATATAAATTGAAACTATCTTTTGGTTGAACATTTAAATGGTGCTAAAAGCCTGCGTAGCCATCAATAGTCACTTGTATGTGGGCCCAGTGGAGTGAGTGGGATGAGAGGAGGCTATTGGTTACTGAACTGGACTGGCAGGGACTCCTGGCCACAGTCCTGGCCCTCCTCAGCCCAACTATAAAAGCCAACGCTCTGTCCCTCCGTCACTAGTCACTCTGATAAGAAAACAAATCCCTGCTCCCGTCCAAGGCAAACAGGTAAGACAAGATTGATCTCTATTATTTATTCGTCCACATTGTTTTTGTACGCACATGCATATCAAGAAATACTGTAATATTGTGAGTTTGCGAGATGCATTCATAGTTGTTTTTGAATATACATACGCAGTTATCTTTAACTGCTAAAGAAATACTTTCAGAGAAATTCAAATACGAATTGCATTTGCTTGTGTGAATATGCTATTTGTGGTATATTATAGATATACATTAACATTTGACTGTGTTTTTGTTCCTGGTTGATATTTTAGTATTACAGCATTACAGCGATGACTGACCTGGAAAACTCCCTGGCCACAATCATTGATGTGTTTCACAAGCATGCAGAGAAAGAAGGGGACAAGCATAAACTAAAGAAAAGTGAACTAAAGGACTTGATAAATGATGAATTACCAAATCTGGTCGGGGTAAGTAACAGTAAAACATATACTCTGCTATGTAAAGCTTTCTCTTGGAAGTCGCTTTGGATGAAAGCGTCTGCTAAATGCATAAATGTAAATGTAACTATGCAAGAAATCTTTTAAAATGTCAGACAATATGATGTTCTGGTTCTCCCTCAGCAAGTGAAAGACCAAGCCACTATGGACAGTTTAATGGAGAGCCTGGATTCAGACGGAGACTCAGAGTGTGACTTCCAAGAGTTCATGACTTTCATCACCATGGTTACTGTCTGTTGCCATGAGTTCTTTGAGCACCATGAAGACGAGTAGGCACCAGTAAAACACAAATGGGAAAACTAGTAAATTATGAGAAAATTAAATTAAGTCACCAACAGAAAATCCAGTACAAACTTTGGATAGTTTTTGATAGGGTTTCATATCGTATAACCTGTTGATGTAGAGAGCTAAAGCTTCTATTCATTACCAATGTTTGATTGGTGTTTTTGCTCTGGTTTGATAATCATAACAGATATTGAGTCCAACTGGCGTTAGCTTATCATGATACGTCAGTGAATCAGTTTTGTCTTCTATATTCTATAACACTTTTCCTGATTAGTAAGTGATTTTGGTTCAATATACAGAAGTTTGTACTACCGGTACAATATACAGTCCATTGTTTGCTACCGAATAGCTTATGTAAATCTATGTATCTGCATTATATGTTGCAAATCATAACATCACCATTATGTCAGTCAAATGATGACTCAATACAAATGTCAGTTGTATGAGTCCTCATGCGGTCTAACACAGCAAATACTGTCAGAATTAATAAAAACAAGTTCAAACCAACTTCAGATTTGCACATAGTGTATAATGTATTCTGCCTCAAGATGGCAGTGTTGCGATATGAGCAAAGAACAACCAATAAGCATGGCTTACCCATAACCAGAAGGGAACAATGTCAGAACATATCATTTTATCATATAATAACTTTTCACAATAGGCTTTGTATGAGATCCGATTAAATTATGACAAGAAAGTGAAAGTGGTATAGGTTTTCACATGAATTATATGACTTTTAAACTATAGACCTGAGAGATGGGTTCTTTTGACACAGAGCCTTAAGTCGAATTATGGAAGGTTGACATGACAATAAGTACAACTGTACTGAAATCCCTCTAAATTCAGGTCTGTATCTATTGTTGAAGTTTTTGAGGCTCGAAAATGAGGACACTTGACATTGTAGTGCGAGAAAGCAGCTGTGGCTTGTACATTTGTACATTTAGTATGGGTTATACAATCTTGTGTCACATACCTACCTACCTACCTATGCAGCACGTTTGATCAGAAAATGACTTGCATCAATGATCTGCATCATTTTCTGTACCAATCTTAGTGCCTGCATTAGTCAAAATAAACAGTATGCGTATAAGGACTGAGCAGATGCATGGTTTTGAAATATAATGACGATCCATGAGGAAAACATCTGCATGAGAGTTTACATTGTGTCCATGTAGTCATCACAGTGTCTGGACTTGATACTGTACCCTGAAGAGAAGTTTGGTATCTTCCCTGGAGACTATTTGCTCCCCCACGAGTCATGACGTGCTCCTTCCCTCGCTCAGTGACCTGTGTCCTGACAGGTGGGGACACTGAGCGAGTGTGATGTGAAGGAGTTCCAGCTAGAACCAGGCCAACAGCAGGTCTTACAAACAGTCCAGCTGTCTCATTACAGAACCTGACTAAAATGGGTTCATACAGTGAGTTGGCATTCACTTCACACTTACGAGTAGACAAATCCACCTGTTCAATCTGTCTCCACCATTATGCAGAGGAAATCAGGTACCAGTGTCAGATCATGTTATGAGTTTATTCACACAAATCCATCTTAAATGAGATGCCATAACAGTGTGTCTTGTCTATGATCAATCGAAGATGAGGAGGAGGATGTGATAGATTCACCGTGGGGGAAAAAATATCTGCCACTTAAATTTGCATCAAAGGAATAGACTCCCTGCTCCTACCATTAACCCCCTGTTGTAGGACGTGACATATCCAACAAGAGAATGTGTGACTATAGAGGAAACCTGGGTGAATGACATGCTGGGTTCCCAAACATTGCGACAGCAATATTGCTTTTGTTAATTGCCGGATAATGGACTCTCAGCAGGTAACTGTCTCCTCTAGTTCTGTGTCAGCGAACCATTGCCAGGACACGACAGAACGACCCTCCCCCCTGCTGTGACCGCGGTGGCAGTGCAGTGGTGGGCTTCTTAGGCCTTCCGCTGAGTTGATTACCTGTTCCTTCCCCTCAGCATCCACCAAGGAGCCATCTGCTTCCTCCCAACATGATTGGTTACCACAGTGGGACTCGAAGGCAATTACTTGCATGGGCTGACTAAAAGAAAGACTTTAATGACAGTGAAAGGTGAAAGATGACATTGTGGAGAGCCTTGCAGTGCCTTTGTTTGTCTTACTGTATTGGAAAAAAACAATGGCCGATGGTAAGGGTTCATAGGTGCTAGTTAAGATTTTAGAGTCACGTTGAGATACCCAGTGTTGAGAGCTTTCCACTGTAGGATATCAGATGCTAGCTACATATCCCAAGAACTGATACAAAGTTGGAATTTGTTCATCATGACTTCTAATAACAATGACAAAACCCAACATGGTTTGGCATGAAAATCCAGCAATTTAGTGTCAATGTCAACAATCCTACTGTCAAACCTCTCAAAGTCTCTCACTGCCTCCACTTTGATCCACCTCCACCTTTACCATCATTCTCAGTGGTAAACATTTGCTTGTGTTTAGCTGCTTCTGTAAACTGATTAATCGAATGAGTGAACTGAAACATTAAAAACGTATTGCCTTTGGCAAACATATGCTCCACTCCAGCACTGATAGGACATGGCGGTATCATTGTCTCGCTTCAATTATCTCCACAGTGTCCCGCAGGAAACTTAGAATCCCAGTCTCAAAGTGGAATGACGTCCGGGAAAACGATCCTCTTTAATTCATAGGCGCTCACTTTTTTTTCATTCCTCTCATGGGAAGTGTATTTTTGAACAGCAGTGATGAATGACAGTCAAGCGGTTTTCTGACGGTCTACAGAGAAAGGCCTTGTAAATAGGGATGCTGATGTAGATTAGGGCAGGGGGACGGCCAGCGCCCCAGGTAAGCTCCATGTGAATCTGTCTCTACTCCTCCAGAGACCCTGAGCTTCACAGCAGGATAACCCTGTCATATGATTGGTCTTCTGGCTCCCAGGACAACAGCATCACCATCCCCATCTGTGCGCTAAACAAAACATGATTGTACTTACTGATTACGCTAAAGTGCATAGCGTGCTTTTGAGTGTTTCTCTCTCCTCCCTTTCTATTTGTCTCAAGATGTTCAGCGAACTTCAATGCAATGTCGAGAATGAGTCATGCAATGTCGAGAATGAGTCAAATGGTTTCTGCATTTTTGTCTTTACATTTCAGTTTTTTGTTTGTACTGAATATTTACTTCATGAGAGTAAATGTGGTTCCAGGTACATTATCTAAATGTAGTGGATTAATATAAAGGTTAATAGTGTAATATGTGGATACGTTCAAATAATATCTATAAGTGATGTATTCAAAAATAAACTGATGTGGGTCAGGTTTATCATCTTGGGGTGTGACACCAATCAACAAGATAATTGTCAGCACACGTTTTGAAACATGACAAGACACGGTTGAACCATATCTACATAACATTACCATGGCTGCTAAAATGTGTCGTTATAGCAACTGTTACTTTAAAGTGCTACTTCAAAAACACTTGAAGTACATCAAATGAATGTAATCTCCTGTTGTATTCTGTAGGTACATTTTGATGTGTACATTTTGATGTGTGGTACATTTTGATGTGTACATTTTGATGTGTACATTTTGATGTGTACATTTTGATGTGTATATTTTGATGTGTATATTTTGATGTGTAGGTACATTTCGATGTGTACATTTTGATGTGTACATTTTGATGTGTAGGTACACTTTGATGTGTACATTTTGATGTGTACAGTTTTGATGTGTACAGTTTGATGTGTACATTTTGATGTGTACATTTTGATGTGTACATTTTGATGGGTACATTTTGATGTGTACAGTTTAAGTTGTACATTTTGATGTACATGTGTACATTTTGATGTGTACATTTTGATGTGTACATTTTGCCTCCTACAGTGTTGTTTTCCAGAGGTGAAACAACATCACCTCGCAGTTAGAAACATAGAGCTTGCATCTAGGATCAGAACAACCTCCTTTTCACAAGTGGACTAGGGATGAGAGGGATCTACTGTTTGTCACTCTATATAATAAGAATATAACAGATTAGTATTGATTTGTTTTTAAGTGAACTTTGAAAGATGGCCTTGTCTGTGTTTCATGGTTTTCGTTCCTAATTTAGTTAATACATTTCCAGCCCCCTGGGTTTACTTTCAATCTGGAGAAAGACGCTGTATAGCCTAGAGCCATAGCGTTGTGACTAAAAGTAGACTAACGTTATCAGGGTTGAAATTCATAAACCGCCACCACAAGACTGTGGTAGATAGATACACATTGAAGGTTATTTGAAGGTACATTCTAGAGGCTATGTGCTCCCACGTGAATCGACATTTTGCCACATATTTCACCTCATAACATGTCTTGGAAGAATTACATCTACATCAAAACCTTTGTCTTAGGCACTTGATCAAACTAGACTTCTTGTGTGCAGCCCTTAGACTCAAGCTAATTCACAATATCCCGTCCCATTTGTATGTAGCTAGGTGAGATGAAAGATGAAAAATGAGATGGTTCTGTGATGACGGGCAGATGGACAGCTGGGTGTTACAGCTGCCAGTTGCCCAGAACCAGATGATCTGTCATGGTCAGCTCTCTCCCCTTTGACTCTGATCATGATGGTCCAGGAATCCGTTCATATTTTTGTATTAATATCAGGATTATCTTGACATCACTTTCGTTTTGAATTATGAAGGATGAATACAACAAATGTACGCAGGGTGTCGTTTTATTCTCAGTGGATGAGAATGACGATGGTTATGTAAAGCTTTAGTGACACTGATCTGGAACGGTTGTTAGTAAATTGATCTTCTGGCAAGATTGTTGAAAACCATCCATCTGGACACCAGCATCTGTGACACATATGCAATTATGAACACTGTAGTCATAATGTGTATAGTTGGTTTGTTTTTGCACATGCTGGCCTAATTCTGGGATAAACAGCACAGTACCCCTATGAGCATACACACACACATACACAAACACTGCCATCAAGTGCACAAACAATAAAACAAATTGGACAAGGAAAAGTGCCATCTGAATCAGCAGTTATTCAGGAACTCCAATTAATGCTTAGAGATTAGAGCCTTTCTTTGGAAAAGTCCCATGGAGTCTCCACAAGCCTGACCTGACTTAACTGATTATAGTTTAATCTCCAATTCTCTTCAAAATAATACTATAGCCACCGGTATGCCAATCACACTGTTCCATGCCACTGTTCATGTTGCATAAAGCAAAACACAAACATGCTGAAAGGCTAGTTCCTTTCATTTGACGTCTCCCACGTGTCTAAATGACTGTCAAGAAGGCGACACATTGATGAATGACCACATCTACATAGGAAATGAGCTGTAAGATGCAGAAATGAAGGTCACTGCCTAACACATAGAAGACTAGTGATAATTGCTTCAATGCTCTGATGTTTTTCATGAATATCAAGGTAGACCCACTTTCTATTCAGTCTGTCACAGGGTCGTTGGAAGCTGGATGCAGAGATGAGGCTTGGTTCAAACACCTACGCTCCTTTCGTTCTCCATAATATTTGTTCACGTGCATTTGACAACAAATTACTTGCTTTTTCTGTTTCAAGGTTGCGTGTGATCATCAAGTTTTTTTTCACTTCTTCTAGAGTGAAAGACGAGACGAGAGACAAAGGTCTTGAGAGAGGAAACAATTGAATTGGCAGAAATGCTTCTCGTATGTCATGATGTGATGTTACTGTATTTTCCATCGCAATCAGATCACCTACACAGTGAACACAACAATCCAAAAGACAGTAAGGTAGATCAATTGTTTTGACTTATTATCAAGATAAAATACGAGTCCAGTATTTCTGTAGAGGAGACATACCTGATTCAATAAGTGAATGTGATCTTTGAGGGGATGAACAAGCTTGCTGTGTGAGACACAAAGTCTGTCCTCGGAAAGGGATTTAGTGGCCAGGGTCACCGTCTCGCTGTCGCCATGTCCTTTTGCAGACATATGAAACTTTGTGTATCATCCTCAAAGCTGGTAATCAGTATAGCATGTCCGGCATCCTAGGAGAAAATTCTTCCCAATAGGTCTCGCATGAATAAGCAAAATCAGACCACCCTACAGAAAAGTCAATTCTATCCACTGATTTCTAGAAAATTAGTAGTACCGTATTACTAATTTATTTTGAGCGTATCCATTAGCAAGGAGTCTCATATCCATTTAGGATTTGAGTGTCTGACTCAATAGTAAGATTCCGGAGAGGAACTATTTGCACCTCAACTGACCCTGTCCTGGACACCACATGCTCACAAGCTTTCTCTTTCCAGAAAACAAACAACCAATCAACAAAGGAAATGCGAAACAAATTAGATGTGTGTGTTATCCTGAAAGAACTAGAAACGAGAAGTCCAGTCATTTACTTAAGTTAATATCCTTTCTTATCGATACCTCAGAACAAAATATTTTTAGTTAACTTAATAACCATACAATGTTATTTATAAACCTGCTAGGTGAACAAAAATGTTTTATGTACGTACGTACGTGGCACTGTCCATGGTCCTGACGCCGTTCTTTCTTTCTCTGAGTCGCTCATCCTCATCCTCATTCTCTCTCTCTCTCTCTCTCTCTCTCTCTCTCTCTCTCTCTCTCTCTCTCTTTCTCTCTCTCCGTATTTTGCTTTCAGACCAAAACACATATACGCATGCACACACACACAATAACACACACACACACGCACACAAGGCATAGCCTGGATGAATACATCCAAGTGCGAGGATCAGGCTTGCGAGTTAGGGTTGTTTTGTGTACTGTAGGCTTCACAATATCGACTGTGCCCGGGAGTTTTCAGAGAATCAATGATCCATATTTTTTACAGGTGTACTACTTCAGTAGCGTAGTTAAAATGGAAAGACTTTTTAGGAGTTAATCAAAAAAGAATCCCATGGCATTAATGGAAGTGGTTGGAAAAGGTGATCGGCGAATGGAAGAACTGTGTAGCAGAATACACATTTGTGAAGAATTTATATTGCGATCTCGATACATTACTACAGCTTTTGGAAATAGTCTACTTTGAGATGCTGGCTTTTCTGGTCACGATGAGAGCGTTATGGAATTTATGGCTGATTGCATTTATTTTGCTATGGTGCAGTTGTAGTTCCACACACGCAGCAAATAACTGTAAGTATTATTTCGCTTTATTTGTTTGCCTGTGGCGGCAAGTTGAAATCGTTTTGTACAATAAATGGTAATTAGTGGGCTAAACAAAATCAATCATGTCTTCCAAGTGGCCATATGCTCAACTCAGCTTTACACAACTATGATACAATAATTTAAAGAGGTTAAAATATATTATCAACACAAGAGGTCGGTGTTCTACCTTTCTAAATGGCTTTGTTTTCTTGTTTAAAAGAAACTACAAGATACCAATTTGTGTCAGATTTAGATCACGCTATTTATGCATCAAAATGACCATAAGTAATTCAACTAAAAACTGAAGGGTCTGCTTGAAGGCCGTAGATTAGAATAGAGCCACTGTAATTTATTATTTCCGATCTGGAAGGAGAGACTAAGTGAAAAGAAAGAGCGTTTTGATACAGGCTCTCAAGCTGAGCAGTGTTGCAAAGCAGCAATGTCCTCTGCCAAAGCGAATACTCATCAATGAAAATTGCTGTATTAATTGTTTTAACTGTGAGACTTTCAAAAACTTGACAACGCTGTAAATGACAAGCATATTAGTTTAGAGGACAGAGAATGCCACTTTGGAAAGCTACAAATGTTGGATTGAAGTGATACAAAGTGTCTCTTGTCATTTAACAATCGTTTTTTTGTGATTTACTGCAAGCAACAAGAATGAAACATCCTCTGAAAAGTATTTTGACTGTGATACATAGTCTACTAAAATCCTTTTACCTTTTAGATAATTGTAACGGGCCATTGCTCACAGTTTTGCCTCAGTCATCCTTCAAAGGCTCCACATCCTCCAATGGACAGTTTCCTCACTTGGCCAAGCTGAACAATGAAGAGGGTGAGTACTCTAACGTAACAAGACTGAAGACAAGATGAAGTAGGGAATTCTTGGAATTGTCAGTGTTGTCATCCATGCAGGGGAGGGAGGTTGGGCGCCCCAGCGGTCAGACAAACAGCGCTGGCTGCAGGTGGACCTACTGGGGAGGGTAGAGGTCACAGGCATCGCCACCCAGGGACGTGCAGGGAGCTCTGATTGGGTGACCAGATACATGCTGCTGTTCAGTGACCTGGGACAGGCATGGAGGCAGTACCAGCAAGAGGACGACACAGTGGTGAGTTTGCATCTGTGCACATGATCAATTAATTAGCTGTATTTTCTAAGGTACCAGCTTTGTCTCATGTCATATTGTCATGAACAATATGATGCTCATCCTCTGCTTTCAAACACAGATCATATGAATTGGGTGTTTTAAGTAGATTGTTTGGAACAAGCCTGATCGGAAATAGAATAATGTCCAATGGTACTTTACAAAGTGCTCCAGCCAGACACGCATTGTAAATTAATGAGCCGTTCATTCTGCAAGCTGGTGAAAGAGATAACTGTGAAGATTGCTGTTGGACTTGACGTGTGCCTTCAAAGCCATAATGAAAAGCTTAAGAAAAACTGTGCCTGGAAAAGAAGTACATGATGGGATTTGTCAGTTTATCGTAGGTCTTAGAATAAATCCTTGCTCTGTTCACATCCTCTGTTCTTAACTTCTTACTTTCAAAAATAACAAATGTGCGAATGAAACAGGCATCTGTTGGTTTTGCAACACCTGCATCTGAAAGTGTTGAATTTGATTTGTGTTGAATTATACTAAATATAACAACGAATGCTAATTGTTTGGGAATTGTCATTTTTACCTTACTATACAATGTGTCACCACAGGCAATCTCAAAGAAGTAACAAAGTTAACCAGTAGTTATGATTGTGGGGACAGGACCCTTGTCGGTGTGTGAAAGCACTCTCAGTAGAAGGACTAGCAGATGTACAGTAAAACAGATTAGAGATCACTGTCCACTGGGACATGGGGTCACTGCTCTGCCGCCAGCATTCCTGACTTAAATTACTGCTTTTTTCCCCTTGTTTTATTTGAACAACTCTTGAATCGATGTGTGCGGCCACCAGAGAGAACGATTGCGGTATTTCTCCTACATAAAAAAACACATGAGTAGGCTTAGACCTCCAAAGATGAATCGATACCAGTTATTTTAGAGCTCCATCATCCTTTTGGCTGTCCTTTTCCAAAGGGACAGACAGGAAAAGTTTGGAGGAACTAAAAAGAAAACCAGCATTCAATGCACAATACTGCACACCTGGTTATTCCTGCAGTCTATAATACAGTAATTAAGGCAGATAATACAATATAATGGGTATTAATCTCTGACGTCATTGGTGTATTGTTTTGTTTTACAAAAGTTTGGAATGTGGTGATGATGATGTCATTCTTTACCCCTGCCCCACCCCCCACCAGACATTCCCTGGGAACACCAATTCAGATGCTGTGGTCCCCCACAAACTGCCCATGTCCATCAGGGCTCGTTTCCTACGCTTTGTCCCTCTGAAGTGGAGCCGGGGAGGGGGGATCGGCTTGAGAGCTGAGGTCTACGGCTGTGCATACAGTGAGTGCATGGAGCCATGTCTGTATTCCTGTTCCATGTTCACCAACTTGATGAAGGACTTTGGTGTTTGCAACCCAAGACCCTCACACTCACTGCTCAAGGAGGAGTTAACATCCTTCAGTTTGAATTTCCTTTCTTCCTTCTCAACTGTACTTCTGCTTGAAGTACTGTAATACTGCCCAGACAGAGAGAGTCGTACTGCTGGTCTTCTCCAGACTAGCATTTGGGTTCAGGGTATAATATTGATTCGGTGCACATTTCAACAGTGTAGCCTCCTTAGGAATGAGACTCCCCTTATGGCGCCATGGTTTACCACACTGATTAAACCTAGAGTGTAAACTGGAATTCGGACGAGTGACCACACATTATCGTCACCTCAGTCTGGCTGTTAAAAACACAACTATATATATCCTTCGACAAGAAAGACGGATGTACTATCCATGGATGGGTATAATACAAAACAAAGTAGCAGAATGCAGGTGTATGTGTGCGTGAATGTGTATGCAGATGGTCGCTGTATGTCCGTGTGTGTATGTGTGTGTGTGCTGGCATTGCTATGTGTGTGCACATGATAGGACCTCTCTCAGTATTCTCTCTGTAACAGAGCAACCGACGGACAGTTCTTCATTCTTATTTTCCTGGTCTTGGTTCACAGAGTCAGACGTGGTGGACTTCAACAGTAGAAGTGCTCTGTTGTATCGCTTCAACCAAAAGTCCATGAGCACAGTGAAGGACAGGATCTCTCTCAAGTTTAAGAGCCAGGGAGCAGATGGGGTTCTGGTTCATGGGGCGGGCCAGAGAGGAGACTACCTGACTCTGGAGCTCCACCAGGGAACCCTGGTCCTGCACCTCAACCTAGGTAGGCATGGTTCAGGGTTTGGTCCTAGAAACCACTGTAGCAATGAATATTTTATGACCGATTTAGATGGTACGGATTTGTATTGTGTCATTTTGGATTTTAAACAAATTCGATATACAATACAATTGGAACCTTTCAGTTTACTTTGCAATGATTCCATCAATTAATGTTATTTGTCTTGATACTCTGCTGTTGACTATCTATAACAAGTAATTCTACACAGACTGTTAACTACAGCCATGCAGGTTAAAGTTACAGTTATTAAATAGTATTAGTATTATTATAGTATTAATCATCTACAGATAGATTTTCCATAAAACATAACAATACTGTTATTAAAGTTTGGGTGAACATCCCATACGCTTTACTCCCTGTATTTATGTATTTCCAATAGTTAAGGTGATTTCTTTTCTTTGTTGTCTTCTACCTGACGACATCTTTGCCTCCAGATGATGAAAAGTTATATCCCGGAAGTGGTAACCTATCGGTGAGTGTAGGCAGTCTCCTGGATGACCAAGGCTGGCACTCTGTCCTCATGGAGCGCGTCAACACACACGTCAACCTGACCGTGGACAGGCTTACACACCACTTCAGCACCACAGGTGTGGCCAATTCACTGGAGGTGGACTACGAGGTGGGGCTTCTCCTGTATGCTAGTTCATCATTCCCACGTATTCTTCCTGAAATAGAAAACACATCATGACTCAGTTGTTTGTAGAGACAGCAGCACACAACCTTTTTATATCTCTTCCTATCTCAAAGCTCAGCTTTGGAGGTATTCCCCTGCCCGGAAAGCCAGGAACCTTCCTCAGGAAAAACTTCCATGGCTGTATTGAGAACCTCTTCTACAATGGAGTCAATATCATTGACCTGGCAAAGAGGCGCAAGCCCCAGATGTACAGCGTGGTAGGACTTTAACTGTCTTTTGTTGGAAAAAGCTATTCAGAATGGGTCCTAAGCTCAGACGTATGCACTGTGCATCTTGCGTAACTTGGAAGCTGAGGTATTGTCAAATACAAAGGAAGCCTTAAGAATAGTACAAGTACCATTTGGGTTGTAATACTTGGTGGGAATATCATGCTTCCTCTTGCTGTTGTAAGTATGCATGAAAAGGAAGATTACAGTTGTTACAGTAACGGCCATTTCAGAGAAATTCACAAAACCTGCCTTGGTGTTCTTTATGGCCACAGCTCCAGTCTATGTTTAGTAGGATTCAAATGCCCAGTGGACTTCTTCCAAACTTTACCTGGTGCAATCAGGTGTTAAATGATCCCTTCTTCTTGGGACAATAGTTTGCCATTATATTTAACTATAGGGCCAGTCAGACATTGACTATTGTGGAGCAGCTAACCCCCCCTCCTCCAACCACGTCACCCCCTCCACCCTCTCACACCCTCACCTCCAGTGGCAGCAGTATCGATTATGTTTTCAGTGTGTGTGTGCTCCACTGAGCAAAGTCTAGATATTGGACATGTATTCTGTAGTCACTCTCTCGGCTCCCAGGGCTTGGCCAAACAAGGGATGACATTTGACATTTCCATGGCCTTTCCCCTCCCATGATCAGCTATGTGTGTGTGTCATTAGTCTTCACTCCATACACCACAGCTTCACTCAGATGGGCAGAGAGATGCAGTGCGGTATTCACCTCATGTCCCTTTCTTTCTCAGGGTAACGTTTCCTTCTCCTGCTCGGAGCCACAGCTGTATTCCACTTCCTTTCTGAGTACCAGCAGCTTCCTGTCGCTCCCTATTGAACCCGGGATGGAAGGGTTGTCGGTTCGATTCCAGTTCCGCACGTGGAACCAAGAGGGGCTCCTGCTGTTGACGGTTCTGTCTGGAACCTCAACGCTCCTGTTTCTGCACATCAGCAGAGGGCAACTGCACCTCACTCTCCAGAGACTGGCAGTTCACAAGTCTGACGTTGCCATATGTGAGCAGCAAGAAAGCTAAATATTCATAGTTCTCCTTTCTTTTTCTGTCTGTTCTCTTACAAAAGGGACCAGTCACAGTTCCCAGATTACAGTGTTATCCTGGATAAGCTTTGGAGTTCAAAGTGAAACAAGAAGCAGTGCTTCCGTGTCAGTTAAAACCTCTGTCACTGAAACTTGATAGAGACTGGGGTTATCTATACAAATATAACATGTTATACTCAAGGAGCCTCAGTATGAAGTCTATTCGACAGTTGTTTTGAAGGTTGCCAAGTAGCTTCAGTTTGTGAGCTAATGCACCTGTACAACATGTTTCCTTTCTCTTCCATCAAGCAGCACATAGTGTAAGTGATGGGCAGTGGCACTCAGTCAGGCTCAGCCTCAGAGATCTGAAGGTCTCCTTGACCTTGGATGCCGGGCCAGTCTCAATGATGGAAGTGCAAAACCATGTGGACCCCGACAAGAGTATTTTTTTTGGTGGTAAGATGATTCTCACCTTCTTTCTTTTTTTATGTTTTACCTCTGCCCTCACCTTTTATAAATGACCCTGTCCAAACACCTCTTAGTGAGTGTGTGATAGGAATGACTGAGGGGTGATATACTGTAATTATGCTGCATTACAGCCTTTGACTGATAACCTACCTACGTTTTTGAGGAACGTTCAACCAACCTAGAGACTGATTTTCTGTTCCATGGAAGATTCTATGCTCCAAATTGGACTGTGAGACCGCTACAGATTGGACGGTGCCCATTCTCCAAACCTGGGCAGTGCAATGACACTGCACCTGATTCGCCAGTCGCATGCCGTTTCCGTCAGATTGGTCTGTCCTGTCGTTTAAAAAGAAAGTGATCGTAGTGTCTGATAGTGATTGTGCTTGTCAACAGGTTGTCCATCCTCAGTGACCAGTCAAGGGTACAGGAACCCCACTTTGGCCTTTCAGGGGTGCCTACGGCAGATCACCATCAACGGACAGACAGTGAACATGTCCTTTGTGCAGCAAGGGATATGGGGCAATTACAGCCACATTCACTTTGATGTCTGTGAGATCCGTGACAGGTAAAACTGCTGTTGTAGACGTCTCTTTTTTAGGGCTCATGGCTCCCTTTCCATATCACAGCATGAAAGGCGTTTGTCTTTGTCACCCCTCGTCCCCCGGTATGTTCATGCGTGTTTTTGTAAAGCTGCAACTCAAACATGTTGAGATCAATAGCGAGTCATGTAAGACAGATGGAGGGGTTAACAAAGCAAGACAGTTCCTTCCCTTGTAGTGCTCCTCCATTGGTGCCCTGGCAAATCTGTTGTGCCCTCTGTCATCCTGGCTTGGCAGGAACCAGACCGTGACTTCTAGAATACCTCAGCCTAATCACAGCTGCCTGTACTGGCAGCCACACAACACATTTTTCACTCAGTCTAATACTCCAAGCTGGCACAGAGGTAAATCAATATTGGCAGCTCAGAGATGGGACAGAATTACTCAGTGGATTTTTATTTGGCAGTCTGCTCGGCCATGCAAACCTCCATCAAAAGCTGGTACTGTGGGTCACATGAACACGTGATTTGGTCCAGTGTGGCCTTCTACTGTTCCTTCGGCTATCTCTTGTGTTGGTTTTCACCTTGTGCTGTGTGAATAATGTGCAGGCATGTGTGTATGGTAGTATCTGTCCGAGTGGGTATGTGCGTAAAAATATCACATCAGACATCTGGTGAAAGGTTTGGGTGAGGGGAAACACATGTTTGTTCCATTTTCAATTTGACTGTGTTTCTTTTTATAGATGCCTACCCAATAATTGCGAGCATGATGGTCAATGCTCCCAAACCTGGAACACCTTCTACTGCGACTGCTCTGGAACTGGCTACACTGGAGCAACCTGCCACAACTGTGAGCAAATCGAAACCTAGTTCCTATTTCCTCTATTTCCAGGCCAGGCATCACATGTCGCTCCTCCTCTTGTCTTTGGTTGTTGTTTACTTCAAGTAAACTTGAAGTAAACAACCTTGGCCTGGTGTCTGGTGTTTAGCTACCCTGGGATCCTCCCGTCCCTTCGAGGTCACTGCAGCACTACGAGACGTCCGAAAAAAGACTACGTTTGGTCTAAAACAAGTAAAAAAGTATTTATTTTGCTTTCAACAGCTATCTATGAGGCGTCTTGTGAAGCACACAGACGGAGCGCTGGTTTATCCGGCTACTTCTCCATCGATCCAGATGGCAGTGGTCCTCTCGGCTCGACGCCGGTGTACTGCAACATGACTGGTGAGCTGTGGATGAACGGACGTGTTGCGACAACGCCGCACCGATGCTAATCACTTCTGACAGGGTGCAATCGTCAGGCCGTCGTGTGCGATGTAAAGCCGACCAGCATGTAGCGTTGTCCAGTCAGCCTGCGTTGTTGTTGTCCTGTGCAGATGACCGGGCCTGGACAGTGGTGGTCCACAACAGCACAGGGCCAGTGAGCGTTCAGGGCTCGTCTCCGCAGGAACCACATGTGAGGATGTTCCACTACACCGCCTCGCCTGAGCAGATGCTCTCGTTAGTGGGCCGGTCTGAGCTATGCCAGCAGGAAGTTGTCTATGGCTGCAGGAAGTCCACTCTTTTCAATGCGTTTGGTGAGTCATTTGAGAGGAAACAGTTGTGAGCAGTGGTTTGTTTTGCGTGGGAAATGACTGCTTAGGTTATCGTTATCCTTACACAACACCAGACACCTCAAGCCGTTTATTCAGTCACATGATAAGGAATGACTGTAGACGTTTTTAACACATTCAGTGTGTTAGTTTGTTTGCGTCCCTCATCTGCTGCCTGTCTGGGGCAAGTGTTTCCCACTCCCAACCCACTGTTCACGCACTTTCATTTCAACTCCCACTGTGAACAAAGTGTCTCTCAGTCACTCTCCCAGCTCACGTTGGAAATTCACGCTTTTTTGTAGAATCTCTGAAGAAATGAAATATTTATACTGGGAAATCTTCTGAGATGTAAGCAAACGAACAAGACGCTTCTATCAACAAAATATCGAAACAAATTTAGACTCAAATGCATTTTTACATAATGCCTATACTGCAGCATAGTCAAGAACTTGTATTTTCTTCCACTGCACAACACTACAGACCCACTTGGATTATTTGTAATGGGTTATCCAGCCAGTTACCATGAATATGTTTGAAATATAAATCTAATATAAAAGTATTTTTCATCACGGACCGTAGGCCAAAAACTGCTTTGCTTTATTGACTGCATTGGTTGGTGTTTTTTATGAATCCGCACACGTCAGTATCAGTAGATTCACGTATGCTCTGATGTTTGAGCTAATAAAAGCCTTTAGTTTAACATGATTAAGCATGCCAGAAATACTCTGAATGTGTGGGAGTTAAAAGGGGGTGATTAGGAGTTCATTTGAGAGAGTGAGACAATGCGTTCACGAGACACACAATGTGTGAGAGACAGCGAGTTCATAAGAGAAAGTAAGGTAGTGAGAGAGTGTGACAGTGACTTTATGAGACACTGAGACAGTGAGATGGTGACATGTGTGTGTGTTTTCAGATGGGACTCCGGTGTCATGGTGGCTGGACAGGGACGGAGAGAGGAGGACCTACTGGGCTGGCCCCCAACCTGGCATCCAGCAGTGCTCCTGCAGCCTGGAGGAAAACTGCATCGACACAAACTTCTTTTGTAACTGTGACGTAGACCGAGACTCATGGCAAGATGTGGCCTTTTCACCAATGAACTAAAATAAATCAGTTTCAGATGCATTGGATCACGTTTCCCTGGACGTCTTTGTTTTCTGTCTGAATCCTTGATCCTGGTTTCACTGTCTTGATCATGGTTTCACTGTCTTGATCCTGGTTTCACTGTTTTCAACAGGGCCACGGACACAGGATTTGTCTCCTTCAAAGACCACCTGCCCATGACAGGAATGGTCGTCGGAGACACACACAGAACAGGTTCACTGGTTACATACAGGGTTGGGCCTCTTCAGTGTTCTGGTGACCGTAAGTGTTAAGAGTCAACGCTTGACTGGTATCAACAATCAATACCAAGTACATTTCGAGTGTGTGAATTCTGTGGATTGGATGCAGTGTACACAATCAGAAAATACTTTATTGTGATGCACTGTATGTCTACTGTATATCTCCAGGATTTCTGTGGAATGCCGCGTGGGTCTATGAGGGTTCATCCTACCTCAGCTTCCCCTCCTTTCAGGCTGAGCTCAGTGCTGACATATCCTTCTACTTCAAGACCAGCAGCTACTCCGGGGTCTTTCTGGAGAACCTGGGGAGAAGCGACTTCATTAGGCTGGATATGACCTGTGAGTCATAGACAGAGTCCACATGTTACTCAAGAAACCTAGTTCTGTTCTCTTATCTGCCATAGGCAATGTCACAATGCCAACAATTGCCATTCTCTTCTTTCAAATTGGGAAATGCCTGTGTGGTATCGTGAAGAATATAGGAGAGCTTCCATCTGTGTTTTCACCAGCACCCACAGCCATTGCCTTCCTGTTCGACGTTGGGAATGGTCCCTGTGGTTTTGACGGTGAGATCCCCAGTCCCCCTGAATGACAGACAGTGGCATTATGTCCGCGTGGAGCGCAACGTGAAGGAGGCCACGCTCCAGGTGGACCAGCTGCCCCCACAGTCCCTGGGGGCCCCCTCTGATGGCTTCTACCGCCTACAGCTCTCCTCCCAGCTCTTCATTGGTAAGCTTCACTCCAAAGGGGGTCCCAGGGTACACCACTGACAAAGAGATTCATTTTCAGGATTCATCTGACAATATGAATCAGGAAAGGGTGATTGATTCGATTCATCCTCTCCTCGGGATTCATATGAGCATACTAATAACGTGACTTGATCTCAATGTCAGGAGGAACAGCGTCAAGACAGAGCAGCTTTGTGGGCTGCATCCGCGCACTGACCATGAATGGGGTCGCTCTCGACTTGGAGGAGAGAGCTAGGAAGAGCCCAGGAGTCAGACCGGGCTGTCCAGGAAACTGTGGCGGTCAGGGACACCACTGCCACAACAGGGGAAGGTGCATTGAGACAGATCGAGGCTTCGTGTGTGATTGCACGCACTCTGCCTATGGAGGTCCACACTGTGAGAAAGGCAAGTCAATCGATATTGCACTCAGAGGGATTTTTATTTATGGTAATTGCGTCAAGGTACTTTGACGGGCTTCTGGTCAAATTTCGAACCATATGGGTTCACAAGCCCAGTGTAAAATGTAGTCTTTGTTGTTAAACGACTGTCCATTAGGGGTCTAAATATAGCATAATAATATGATAAGGCCAACTCTGCTGGACAACAAAATCAATGACAGCACAATTGATGCTGAATTACAGTAAAAGCGATTCCAGCTAAGCTTATCACTTCAGATGTAAGAGGAGTGCCGCTGTTTCTGTACCATTTCTTTTAGCTTTTTCCACTGTAATGTTCTCTATGTAAGGGGCCAAATGGTTTGAGAAAGCAAAAGGTTTTTCTTGATTGTACAGTACAATTAAGTTCTTCTCCCCTTTTCAAACGTTTCCACGTCCTACGTCTTTTGTCATGGTAATCGCTTGTACGTACATATATGTAGGCTGTTTAAACTGTTGATTCACATGCATGTCTTCATCTGTATTTTGTATTGACACTGTCTCTGTTATAGAAGTGTCTGTGTCCTTTGAGAGTGGCTCCTCAGTCACCTACAGGCTACAGGAGCCCTCATCCGTGATGGACAGCCGAGGCAGCCAATCAACTGACAAGAATGGAGACAGCATCACCTTCCGTTTTCGGACAGTCCATGCCCCTGCTATGTTGCTATTCGTCAGCAGCTTCAATCAAAAGTATATGGCAATCATCTTGGCAACAAACGGTAGTTATATTATATTTTTTCTCCTTTTCTCTCTACTGTTATCATGTCACTCTTCTTTGGCACAATTTGAGATATTTGAGTTCAAAACACTTAGTCTATTATCATAATCAAAACATTTTTTTTCATGTTTATTTGTTCCTTTTCTTAACAGGGAGTTTACAGCTCAGGGACCAGTGGGCTAGAGCGAAGACTTCAGATGTGTTCAGTCCTCAGACCACCAGTCTGGCTGACGGAATGTTCCACCATGTCCAGATCCACAGAGACAGGAGAGAATTGGATATTCAGGTTAGAAGCTCTCTGACAGGATCTGTGCTTTCACACAGCAGTACAACTGTACTACTTCTGCTTCTGTCCCTGTACGTCACCTACACCATCAGATAACTGGCTTTCTATTTTTGGAATAGATTGACGATGACATCACTCGAAGATTCAGTCTCGCCTCAGATGCAGAGATGACCAGACATACATCTTTGACTTTGGGAAAAGTCATGGGTACTTTAAGCTTGATACGTTTTTTCGGAGTTCTGAGTACTTTGAATAAAGTACAACTGTAATAGCATCATGTCATGCTCATTCACGTTATAGCACTTTTAAGTACATTTGAGAAAGCTCCACATTGGGATATACATTAAGGATAACTGGAATTTAAGGTCTCTACATTGCAAATGGGGTTATAGTACATTTATTTATTTAATCAAAACTATTTATTTCATTATGTTAGTCTGTTCAAGGGTGTTTGAGCTGGGACCAACATTTAGCATTCATGTGAATTTGGTTAGTTTTCTAATACAGGATCAAAGTTATTTCAATCTGGTATGTGTAGTTACATTCTTAAATCTATATTGCACTGTCCAACACCTCTGTTTCACATCAGCAGGGCTCCCTGGTGTGGATGAGGAGGTGTTGAGTGCTGGATCAAGCGGTTTCATTGGCTGCCTGTCATCTGTCCAGTTCAATCATTTGGCACCTCTGAAGGCAGCCATCTTAAATCGTGGAAGCTCATTGGTCAGCATACAAGGCAATATGGTTGAGTCCAACTGTGGAGCTCTTGCTAATGTTACGACATCACACTCAATATCTGGTGAGTGTTCAGCAATTGCATTGATCAAACATGTCTATGTAGTATAGCTTTTTGTTTGCGTTTGTGTTTATAATATGGATTTGAGCCCTTGTTGTATGGAACAATAATACACTGCTTTTATGGTTGTACAGTAGTTACAAAATGACTCATATTTACAGGGTTTTGTAGGTTAGTGCAGTTCTTACTTCCTTTCCCTTTTCATAGATTTGTCAGACAGCGGGGTGCATGGCGACAAAGAGCGACGGAATAATCCAGAACACAATGGTTCAGCTCTAGTCGGAGGTATGCTAATACTTTCCGGTTGCGGTTGAGTCTGCTCTTCCATTCAAAGGATATGTGTCATGGCAAACTGCTCATTATTAACACTGTTACTCCGTGTAACTTTCTACTTTACGTCCGGAGTGTGTAACATAAAGAGAAGAGAACAAAAGCACCAGTACATGAGATATGCTACTTTGAGACTTTATTCTGAAGTGAAGGCACTCATTCACTTCCTCTTGTTCACTCACAGTCTCTGAGCCCTTAAGTCCAACTGTGTTCTCTGTCTTCTCTCAGGAATCATCGCTGCAGCTTCAGGTGTCATCCTCTGTGCAGTAACCCTGACAACTCGCATTGTGTACCAACGCTGCCATTGTGCACAGGACAAGCAGTCCGTCACACAGAAAGAGGCCCGTCCCAATCTGGATCCCCGCTACCCTGAAGGCTGCCCTGCCAACATTGACCTGGACCTCGGCCCAGATCTGGACCTGGACATGGACCTTGGCATAGATCCACGCTTGGATCCCTGCTTGAACCTGAGTCACGATAGCTCAAGGATAGACAACAAGAGGGAGTATTTCATCTGAGACCCTCCCGTTGAGCTTTTCTCTTCTGATCCCCATTTCGTAGCACAACACCCCCCCCCCAACCCACACCCTCCCCCCAATCTGCTTGCCCTTGGGTATTGAACAAATGTACCAAACAAGCAAGGCTCAGGGTCTAGCTTGAGTTGGACTTGTTGCTGTGCCCTGTCACAGCTGAAACTACGATGGATTCTGTAAACAGACGAAGAAGAAAAAGGTCTTTATAAAACTAGTAATCCTCCAACACAGACACAAGAATACACCAATGTTACGCCCCCTCCAATAGCTCGGGAGAGGAGGAGCACGCAACTGCCCAAGGCCACACAGCGGTGAAGGAAACAGGAGGCCTTTTGCCGTGAACACGGGTTTTAATAAAATACTACATACAGATACACATAAACAACAATGGGGAGGGAGGACAACAGGCAAAGGGTTAGGAGTAGGGCAGTGCCAGCGGAAATAATACAAAAGGACCCTGAGCTTCCCTACCCCTCTACTCCTGCCTGACACTTACTGAACTACCACTAACCTCACTGCTACAATACACAGGGTGACAGCCACTAGCTTTTAACCTAGTGTGTATAACAGAGGGTTTGCTACGGGTGTATGTAAACCCCAGGGTATCTTACCTAGCCCTACTCCACAGACGTCTAGGACAAGGGCCAGGGTTACAAACACAGTGGGTCAACGAATACAAACTAAACACCTAACAGAGCGGTTCTCGTATGGTTGTCAACCACAGCTCTTACCAGCTTCCCCCTCACAACACAAACACAAACTGACACATATACACGTGATGATCTCTCCTGAATCCTGAATCCCTCTAAGTCACCTTGGTAACCATAACATTCTGATCTCATGGCCTAATGAGATCGTTTTGCCCTTGAAATGTTTTTTGGTTTGTCGGCGGTGTTTGCCATTTCAACAGAGGAAGATTAAAGGTAATATGAAGAGCAGCTGTTTGTTGCTGGGTCTGCTTTTGGTGTTTGACTGCATGTATAATCCAAGACACATGCCTTACATAGCAATTTACTGAATGTTTACCTGGTTATCAAGAATGATATTTCCCTGTTAATATTTGAATATACAGTATTTGAAAATATCCATACAATTTGTTATACTGTATGGACAGTTCAAATACTTTTCATTTATTTTTCATTTTTGTTTGTAATCATGTAACATCATTCCACACAATTAAAATGTTTTTGCTTAATGTCTACAGTTAAACTTTGTAAGTCACTTAGTTTGGTGTTTTACAGATTGTTAAACAGTAAATAGTTAACACAGATGAACATCTGACAGCTAGGTCTGTCTGTGCAGTGCACCTGCTCCAACTCCATGGCAACACAACACAACATATTCCACTGGATTGGTGGAGTGTCCTTCTTCCATCCTCCTGACTGTCAACATTCTTATTGTGCTGTATGACACTTCAAAACAGTATTGCAATGTCATTTTAGTCAGCAGTTATTGAATCATCTTTGAAGGTTACAATGTGCTTGTTATGAATTTATTATGTCGTTTTTACATGGTTTTATTAACTGTCCATCAAACGGTAGAGGAGCAGATGTGAATAGAGGTGTACAACTCTGTTGGCTTCATAACTGTCTTTTTCTACAGTGCAAGCCTTGCAACAGTGACTGTGCTTAAACATTTTATTGAGGGTAATTTATTGATTTGAAAACTCAAATTATATTCCTCAGAGATAATCTGAGGACATTTTGGTAAATATGTTCTCTGTTGACGATGATGTGATGGCCAAGTTGTTTGTTTTATTTGAACGTTAAAAGTTATTAGTCAAATAACTAATTTTGGATTTTGAGTGACAAAGGTAATTATTATTTAACAAAATCCGTATCAAATTGAAAATGTATTCAAAGTTTTACGTTTTTTCACTGTTGCTGTACTGAAAAAAGTGTGCCATACTTTTAAGAGATTTAGATTCTGTGACACATTTCCATGTACCTGGGTCAACCAGTTCTGCTATGGTAAATGGCTCCAATTGTGTTTTGTAGATTGTAAAGTTGTACTTATATTCGTTACGTGAAATTTTTCACAAACAAATATATCACAAACAAAATATGTTTATATTGACTTTAGCGTTAGCTTTTCAGGGTCAAACCAGGGGCGTCATTACTGGGGCACGTGCCCCAGTATAAATCTGGTGTGCCCCAGTAAAATCTAATGTTTTGAGTTTAAAAATGTACTTTATTAGTCAGTGCATTCATTTAGATTGATAATCCCGGAAAAAAATTCCGCAATATCCCAATCAACGCTTGTAAAATCAAAGCAGTTTAACCAAAAACACTAAACGATGCCCGCAGCAAGCTTGAAAGAAAAAAATGGGATATGAATGAACGCCTCTGGTCAAACTATCCTCAGTCCAGGATCTTTGACCTGTTTGAATTCACTTAAGTGCATTGGCTCTGCAATTTTTCAAGTTTTAAAATTCACATAAAAAACACTATTTAACACAGTATTGTAACAGTATGAAATGAAAATTATTCTATTTATTATTACTTTATTTGTTTTTATTGTATTAGTATACAGGAATTATTTCAGGTATTGTGAACCAATGTATATTTCAGTAAAATCATTTTTTACAGTATAATTGTCCTGTTATTAAAAATCTCCCTTAAACCATAGATCAAAATATTTTTCACAGATTAAAGAGCTTAAAGTGCACTTGAATGATGAATAGTCTTTCGCAGCCATTAGCTGACTTTCATTTACTGTGGTCTCCGAGGCCCTCTGGAGTGTTGGGTTCCTGGAGAAGGCAGCTTTGGGGAATGATTGAGGTGACACGGGGCATCATAAATCATTGGACAACTAGTATCTCTAGATGTTTTGGTGATGAAACACATAACTCTTCCTCTCCTCTGCCTTTGGCGAGGCATTCATTAAATTACCTGCAGCGGGCTTGTGCTAAATGCCAAACAGGCACTGTTGCTCATAGTCACATGGTGACTTTGTGGTGTCTTCTTCTACATGGACAGAACGAATAGGATCACCTTGCACAAAGTCCAAAGGAAATTGGCATCTGAGTTTATTGGCCAGTGGAAATGATGTGCTGCCTGATTTCTATGGGCACAACTCAGGTTAGTAATTGGATTTGACTTGATCAGAATATAAGTGGGTGCTTTCTCAGGCTGGAAAGATGCAGCTTTCATTTTGCAGACATGCCTGCTTTCTTGCTGACATTTCCCAGCCTTGCACTGTCTTTGACCTGCTCCACAAACGTATTAGGTAAGGTTTAATCTTTATTGAGTCAATGATAACGGCAGAGGTTCTCAATTCAGGTGGCACTTGTCCCCAAGTAATCTACATCCAGAAAATAAATGTTGAATAAATGTTTATCCAAACTTTAAATGTGTTTGGAATAGAGATACTATTGGACTTCAGTAGACACTAGTGGAGTAAACATACCCATGGAGTAGGTACTGTACATTAGATAGATGGATGGAGATAGGTAAAACAATGATAGATGTCTGAAGAGATTGTGTCAGGGTGTGGAAAGTGTAGGATTACTCCCAGCGTGTACAATTACCAGCCGTCATTTGAACCAGCCAAAAGAAATATGTGGAACTTTGGGGATATCAACAAATATCTTGCATTCATCCTTAACTACTTCTACCCCATGAGTCTTTATTGAGTTACAGAAGACCGTCAAGCTTTAATTGAGACCAGCTGACATTGCGCAATTTCACCACGCTAGTGAAGATCAGAAAATAAGGAGGTACTTGCTTGGGCATGTCGATGTCATGGAGCTGTAATTTGAAGTCAACTTACTTGTTTTTGTATATTGCACAGTGCTATTAAACACATCATTTCCTTAAGAGTGGAAGACTGTAGGGTGGAATTGATACTAGAGAAAAGATAAATGTTGTCTTGCTCTATTTCTCTCCTTCTCTTCAGCCATGAACAATTGCTTGTCACATTTTTAATTTTTGAGCCTCTAGCCATCTACCCTTTCAAGGCAACCACAGCCAGTTTGAGCGTGAACAATGAAGAAACCAACCATTTGGGGAAATGGTTCAGGAAACTATCTTTATCATTACATAAACAGTGTTATTGTAACCTATACAATACTTGAACACACATAGGAATATCCTGAGCACCCCATTGTTTGAACACATTTAGCAAATTCACATCCAAACATCCCCTCATTTAGAAGCAGTCAAACAAAATAACTCGATTAAATAAACTGTAAAGTGGGTTTATTTTCCAAATAAACTCACTTTACAGCCATTGCTTCATTGTAGCTGCTGACCCCTTCACCTGTCCTCTCTCCCGTGATGCAGACCAGATCCATCTCCTCAGTGGTGGAGTTTACCCTCTGGGCCTGTGACCACTGGAGGCTGCTGGTGGGGGAGCTCTCATTAGATGCAGGCCGGGAAACAGGTCAGGTATTGTGGCCGTCAGAACCCGGACCAACAGGATACTCCACAACACAGCCATTTTTCTGCTCCACACCAACCGCGTCCATCTCTCCAGGGTCTACTCGGGTCAACGAGACCAACCTTCACTGCCACATTTACAGCACATGCCCGTCAACACTGTTCAGTGTCAGAAATTGTTTTTGGTTACCAACGTTGGCCTTATTTATCATCGGTCATGGCACTGACGGGAAAAAACATGAGTGAAAAATCCCTGGCTCTCTAGGGGGCACTGACTGAACATCATAGCTTTTAACTCCAGTGCTGTTGGCGTCCAGCCTCCCATCAGGCTCCCTGTGACACATGGTCACCCATGTTGGCGAGAACAGGAAGACAATCAAAGCCAAATCTGGCCCAGAAAGCTGGATCTCTCTCAAAACCTGTCCAGATCAGTCCACAGCAGATACTGCAGGTGATAGCTGCACAGAAGCATACATTGTCAATATCCCCAAGTGTGGCTGGGACAGATGGGGGCTTTATCGAGCCATGGAGGTAAGATATTTCTGCCTGTTCTCTCAGTTAGCCTTCATCAATTCCTTCACAACTAGAAATGAGCTCAGAGCACATATCCCTGTATGTGCTGTGCTGTAATATATACTAGATACCTCTGCTGACTGTAAAAAAGTGTTATTATTTTGTTTGTTTATTTTTGGTGTTGGTCATATTTTTTCCTTTTTTTGCCACTTTTTTCAGTTGAAATGTTGTTTAAGTAGCATTATAAATGTTACTTCATTAAAGTTTAGTGTCATAAAACATTAGAATTAATTTAATTATATTTTTATGACTACATACTTCAAAAGTAGATTCCTGTGAGACTTCCTCTCCCAGCATCTGTGGTCTATTTGCATTTTAAGAAGTTAAAGGGGCATGCTTAACTCTTGGCAACACACACTAGAATATCTACCCAGGGAATTCGCAGATCACTTCACAGGGCAACAGATGTGCTCCACGCCCATTCAGCTGAGGCAGAGGGAGAGAGAAGGGGTGGAAACTTTAGACAGTCTTGTACACCAGTCGAGAAATACTTGTTGCTTCTCAGCATTCGTTGGTAAGTTCTTCATGAATTTTTTATTGCTTCAATGCTTTTAGACATTCTTTTTGCGACATAGATAGTAATTATTCTTTCTTAAAATAGATATAAATTTGCAACAATATGAGCTACAGCTTGATTAATGACACTAAACATGGGAAACGTTTAATTATACTCAGTGACATAAATTCAGTTCAAATTGATGTGTTCCCCATGAATAAATTATGTCACTAATCAAGTCGTTTTTTAAAGACCTGCCAATTTTCGAAACAGCTTTGTTAGATCTATGAAATCCCTTTTAGTTGGTAAAAATATCACTACTGTCAAAGAAGTTTTGAGAGTATAGTTTTGAATCCTCAACTATCCTTCACTTGAACTGAAAGAGTAACGTATCTTATGTCATAACATCAACCAGCCTTTTACATTTTGTTCTTTGAATCTCTCTCAACTGTGGCTCATTCAAACGTGTCTTTTGTTAAACCCCAATAGTTGTTGCCTGCATCCAGACTTATTGATTCACCATGACAGAAGTTACAGAATACACAACCAATCCAAGTGTCATGGCGACCACAGCGGGAGTAACTGGAATAGAACCTACCATGACACCTGTTCAGGCCATCACACAACTCCTCCAGACTGGTGAGAATGTCACATTCTTTGACGTAGATTATGCCCTAATGTTCTTTGATGGGAGAGCATTGTTCACTCCCGAGAACTAGAAATGCAGAGGCTAAGAGAGCAGTAAAAAATGTGTTTATGTTCGTGACCCTCTTCTAGTGTACACCGTTGTTCTGACACTCATACACTATAACACACGCCTTAATGATAGATATTGAACCTTAACCAGCTGGGCACTCTCACTTGGCTTTGTATATTGTTCAGGTTTTGCCAATTAGG
This sequence comes from Mallotus villosus, assembly GCA_903064625.1. Lineage (NCBI taxonomy): Eukaryota > Metazoa > Chordata > Actinopteri > Osmeriformes > Salangidae > Mallotus > Mallotus villosus. Next base: position 221,621 of record CAEFZP010000347.1, read on the forward strand.
GAACAACTCAATGTGTTGGCTGTCAAATTTCCTGCTCATCAGTGTGGCCTCCTTTTCTCACTTTATGAAACCCCATTCAAAGATTTTCAAAATGGCTTTCTGTCAGCTTGGAAGACAGCAATCATCAGAGACTGTGTGAGGTAAATGGTGTAGATGGAAACAGCAGGGCAGGAGATGAGGGCTTTCTCCAAGCAACGAAACCGGCAGGAAATAACTCCTTAGTTTGAGTTCCTCCACAGGGAAATGGATCTATTTGCTAGAGAGAGACATAGAGAGAGAGAGAGAGAGAGAGAGAGAGAGAGAGAAACAAGACAGATGACTGACCGATCGAGATTGTGCGTGTAAGTGTGGCCACGTTTGCGTGTGCTCGCGAGCATGCGTTGGCTCAGCGTCTCTGCACGTGTGGCACAGTTGAGGTGTATCACTCTGCAGCGCGACAGATTAAAGGGAGTGTCTGTTTATCATACACACTCAGGGCTCAGAGAGGAGCCTGGGAAAGGAGAGCACCATGGGAGCTGCTCCACTGATAAGGGACAACAGACACGCAGCAGTTCACTGTCACCCTCCTCCACTTTTCCACAGTACAATTGCAATTTGAACAGCACACAGTTGGGTGACAGCAAAAGACACCCTATCCGATAATTTTGCACTGGAAAATAAAAAGTTCACTTCAGAAAAAGGGTGTTTTCTACACAGCCATGCTACGTTGTGGTGGCCCAACAAACTGTTTATATTTGTCATTCACAGCAGAAGCATGATAAGCATTGCACATTTGGTTAAACTATTGCATAATTAAATGTTGTATATGAGGAGAAGACAAGAAGAAATCTATTGTTCCTTGTTCTGTTTTTGGTACTTATCCAGTCACCAAACCTTCAGCAGTTGCTGAGGGGCTGAAAATGGAGACTAGGCTCTTAAGCTTGATCTGTGTTAAAACCCAACAATGTCACAAAAGGACAGCTGTCTCCAGGATGTTGTCACTTTCCCTGGATGGCGCCCTACTGTGCTCACATACTGTGCGCGTGTCTAGATAAAGATGCGTTTGATGGAGAGCAGCCGACAGTGTCACACTGCACGCCCTGCATCTAGTCAGAGAGGCCACACTACCAACCACAAACTCTTCCTTCTTCTTCTCCGTGGCGAGCAGATGCGTATGCAAGCCTGATGCAGAGCAGTGTCCTCCAGCTGCTGACAGGCTGGTGTGACAGGCTCAAAGTGAAGCCGTCTGACTCTGAGCGTCTTAGCTGAATACCAAAGGGACACCCCTTCCATGGCTGGGCTGTCAGAGTAGTGAGAGGGAGCCTGCGAGGAACACAGTGAGCATTCTAAAATGCACGCCCGCAAGGCTGTCGAACAGGCGTGTATGCTTTCGTCTCCCTGCGAGGGGAAGTTCATTGAGGTGGGACAATCGAGATGTAGGACAGGAGATCAAGGAGGGAACGGTGTTCGGCTCTCTGTACGTGGCGCTCTGAAAACCCTGTTTGTACACTCACGTCTTATTCGGTCTCGTTTTGTCTCTTTAATGAGGCAGATTCGGTGCGATCCCTTTGCTCTCCTGATCACTTTGTGACTTTGCGGCACTCCACACTTATGTTCAAGTTTGAGGAGTCAAGTAAGGCTGTATCGCCTGCTACTAATTAGTGTGTTTTCTAGCCTGCCTCTCTCACATTCTCTCACTATCACTACCTGTCAGGCATGGCATCCAGGCCATTCTTCACTGGTAGGCCAGTCAAACTCAAGGTCATCTCATTGCCTCAGAGCAGCTTGGGGATAGTTTCAGAGGGCAATGTGGAGACACGTCAAACTTGGGAGTCTGCTGAACAAATGGTCTTTCAGAGCCGTAGCTCCATGAACACGATGTATAGTATCTAGATGCCTGTCCACATAACTTTGTAGCCACATAATGTTCCCCTGTTTTGTACAATCGTCAACATTTGAATACTCAATGAGACAACAATCAACCGAAAACATTTTTATGCAGAACAAGAAATGCCCTAGACTCCTTTTGACACATGTGTTTAACAACCCTTTTACATCACGCCTAGGCAGGGCTGGAGAAAATAAAAAAAAACATTCTGAAGCCAGGAATGAAATCATAAGGGTGGGAGAAAGAAATGCTGGTCTAAAGGGGAGAAAGGAAGGAAGTGTTGAGTAAGCAGCATGTGAACTCATCTCCACTATAACTGGCGTGAAGCATGTAACAGCACATTTAACGGACTGGGTGTGTATGAACAAGTTCAGCACGTTCAGCTCGAAACCACAGAAACTAAAAATTATAGAAAAAGACTCACCTTTTCAACAAAGACTTGTCAGTGGCCAGTTGTTACTTGTTCTGGTACACTGTACTGTAAGATAGATCCCTTGCTTTTTAACCTTTATTTTATTCAAAGTAACAGTAGAAATGTTGAATGGTGACATCATTAAAGAGGCTGAAGATAATTGTTATTAGTTATGAAGAGGTCAGTCCTGCAGCTCTCTGTTACTAGGAAATTAATGTATTTGCATAATCATGATGTGCACACAGTTGATACAGAACAGTGGGTATGTGGTCTTCCGGCTATTGTGCACCTCAATACCAACGCCTACAGCCCTGAGGTTGCAAGTCAACACCAGTGAACCTATTTTTAGTTTTAGAAACCAGATAAGGTACAGAGGAAAGGAACTTGTCACCCCTTTCAGTCTGTGAAAGCTCTCTTCGAAGAGTGCCCAGCTTCCTGTGTTCACAAAATAAGTGTTTGCATTTGGATACTATTTTCAAGTGATGAATACAAAAACAGTCACACATACAATCAACATAAATAGACTCATACAATCGGGATATCCACTGTTTGGAACTCATCACAAGCACAAAACCATTTCCATTCATTATCTTTGGACCACCACCTCAAAACAAATATTTGGGAATTAACTATCTTGGACTCTGAGGCCATAGAGAGCGAAAAAAGTCAACAGTAGCATGGCACAGCTAGGAGAAGGTTCACCTGGAAGGTTCTGGAAACAGACGAGCCTACTAGCAGGGCCACAGTGCCTTCATTTCAGAATTGAGAATATGTTTGCATCAGCAAGATGTCCGACTTCCAGACCCACCTTACATCATTCCCTAAAGGGAGAAGCTTTGTATGATTCCACAGACACCAGCTGCTCCCACGACTGAATCATATTATTGCCCATCTCTCGTTGAACCTCTCACTGTTTTTTCTGCAGTGATTCTTCTTACGAAGTACATTTACAAATATCATATGTTGAGTACATTTTGCAACATATTGTCTATAACACAGAAAGGTCAAGTGAAGCTATTTATCTGTATTATTTCGTGGCTTTGTGACTCCTGGTTTAGTGCTTTGAAAATGCAATTTTCAGTAATTTAGAAAAACTTCTCTGAACTTTTAGACCCTTTTAGAGCAAAAATCACATATGGTTCTATTTTCAATGCCCATGATCATCCGCCAGTTACCGGATGACAAGGGAAATGGGATGCACTCTCCTTTGGCAACCAATTTGTAAAGCTGCTCTCGGGTGTATCCAGTCCTTGTTTGTGTACTCGGATGTTTGTCAGCTTGAGCCAGTTGGGTTTGTTCTGGAGTTGTTCCATTTACTATGCTGTCCAACACCATGTGACCACACAGTCATCCTGAGGTGCGGTCCTGAGGATTAGGTGGAGCTCTGTGATGGGGAGCAGATGTTTGTGGCAGGGAAGGAGCAGAAACACCCTTCCCTTTTTGTCACTGGAGTTCATGTTAGCTCCGTGCCAATAATAATAAGGCAGGAATTTGAAGTTCAAATGACATTTGTATAATGTTGATGATAGAAAAATGTTTAGCTTGTGTTTGTGTATCTTTACAACTGTGGTAATTTGACATTTTCTTTAAAGAGGGAATCCCTTTAATCCTTGAAACAACTGAAGCACCTCTACGTAAGTTCAATAAATACAAATTATTGTCTGTTCTTTTACATTTGTTTTCAGTCTTTCAGTATTTTTTCAGTATAGAATCTAAACCTATTCATGGAAACATGTGTTGTCTTTATAATTAATTGCTATTCAGGGGAATTCACCACCAGACACACAAGTGAAACAACAGCCTTCACTATCATAGGTAAGTGTATTACAAACAATTAGATATTCTACTACAAAGCTAATAGGAGATGAACAAGGATAAAAGAGAACCAGAACCAAAAGCCGTAAATGGACATGCTTTGATAATCCATTAAACGCAAAACACGTCTTCAGCTGCATAACCTGGAAACAGCAAGTGAAAAAGGTAGGTGACGAGTGTAAGTGTGAGAGTCAAAATAAGAACTGGCATGTGAAATCTGGCAGGGTGGGAAAAGGTTGTGCACTGATGAGGGAGCTTATTTGAAAAAACACTCTTCAGTCTTAGTCACACAGTCTAAGTCACACCCCCCCCGCTAAGCCTCTGACAAAAGGGCCTCGAAGCTACTGCCTCGCACTCTCCAATCAAACACCTCTCAAGGCCCGTCACCTCCTGCCTCGTAGAGAAAACCTCCCTATTAGACTGGAAGCGCCAACAGGGATTTTGCTGGCGTTCCTTGCACCGTTCCCCGTCCGAGTGAAGGCTCATGGGCAGACACACTTTCATGACCCAAGGACCCCCAAAAACCTGTCAAATCCACTTTCTGTAAAGCGCCCAAAAAACAATGCATTGGAAACAATATACAGGTCCCTTGAAACCTTTTGCATGATTTGCCTGTAAAGAAGGTTGCTCTTGGTTTGTGTTTGTTAGTTTGTTTCCTTGGAAATTAGTAACAGAAAGTGAAAGGTGAGTAAAGCATTCAGGATGCAAATGTTTTCAAACTAGACACAGATCTATTCGCTCCTCCTAGCACCGGGGAGGGTGGTGGAAGTATCACATCTGTGTAGGAGACAACAAAGCCACACATTCAGCTGATTATGACAAAGTCCCACAGCCAAGGTGAACAGCTGTTCCTCTGCAATCATTTATACCGATCACCTACTCAATCTCTCTTTATTTAGTTCCCCCCCCACTCGACAGGTGATAAGGCCTGGGTCTGTACTGTACTGTTTGTTTAATATCTGGTTCTGCCATTTGTGTTCTGGATTGTTCTAGGTGCCTCTGTGGATGAATCGTCATTTTATGTTCTTGGAGGTAAGAACAGGCTTTGTGATACAGCTTATTGCTGATGTCCATGATATGACCTATTGACTACCTGTATGTAATAATAATAATTGGCTCTAAACTTCCTTTTTGCTTTTAGAATTTGTTTTACTGAACCTTTTCTGATGCCTACGTACGTCCCTTTCCAGGGGTAATTGCTGCAGTTGCAGTGTTGTTGCTGTGTATAACCGTTTTGGGGCTACAGTACATGTTCAAGCACAAGGGATCATACTTCACCAACGAAGAAGATGAGTATGAGTCCATTGAGAACACTGACATAGAACTTCAAAAGGACACAGCTCTACTGGAGGCTGTGAGTGAAGAATAAAATAAACTGAAAACTCAGTTGATATTATGGTCTCAGACCCCACAATTGTGAGACATTTGTGAAATGGCTGAAAAACGGAGGTAAAATGTGTTTGCTGGAATTCTGTGAACCATCCATCAAATGTTCTTTGGGGAAGGAGTGTTGATATATTACTTTTACTTTTGAGTGTTTATTGGCCAGTTGATTGTAGACAACGTATGACACTTTAGAAAGGTCATTCTCTGCTCTTTGATGCAAACAGTGAATCAATTGTCATGATAGTTCACACGGTTGTACATCATGACATTAATCAAGCATATCTGCCAGATACTGTATGTTTCCAATATTGACAGCACTTAAAACATCTGTGAAACTTCAGTGGATTTTGTGTTTCTTCAGAGCATTTTTTGTAAGGTGATTTTGTTTGGCTATGTAAAAGCTCTTTTAAAACACATTTGTTATACAAAGACAGCTTGAACTAAATGTGACAATTCTCAAGGAGCCAGATGACATGATTTAGTAGAGCCTGCCGAAATATTGAGCTAATGGGGGCAGACAATGTTCATAGACTGTCAGAAGAGAAGATTTCAAGTCAGTAAAAACATGAGATGGTACACCTAACAGGGTCATTATTTTTGTTTTTCAACCTAACTAAATATATGCAATCCTAACCTAGCAATTTACCCTTTTCATATTTTTATACTTAGAAAAACTGTATTCTATGATTAGAACTTTGTGAGAATTTCTTTCAAATGCCCAAAGAAAAATATCTGAATAAAGAGCTATAGTACTGTATTTTGAGATCCTGTCATTGGACCTTAACTACTTACTGCAAACCATAGGATCATACATTAATTGTGTTTCTTTAATTACAAATACCCATGCCACTGAAGACCATATCGAAAACAAAAAGTCAAACTGTTCTTACGCGTGTCCCTGCAACCTCAGTATTAACATAAGGAATGACCTCATTTTGTTTGAAGAAAACATGAAACATTGTCTAATTATCCATTGTACATAATCTTGCTAGTTATGGAGAGACCTTTATTGTCAACAACAACAGAGAGGTTTCAGAGGAGAGCTCAGAATAGCTGCATCATCAGGGGACACACTCGGAGACAGTGTCCTAGCTATAGGATGCAGCAAAATGGGTCCAAAACAGTTACAAACAGTAAGACCTGGATACCGCCAGGCTGTCGTGGAGCATTAGACGGCAAAGCACATGTGTACTGTACAATCACACTCTAATACATTTAATGAAAGGTTAATAACCTAAACTGAATCTACATTATGTCAGCAGGAAGGTACTAAAAAAGGGTACCGAACCAAATATAAATAATAACAAAAAGATTTACAAAGCAATGAATTCAACAAATAATGTTCCAGAATAAATACAAGATGGAAAAGAATGACACATGTTGGGGTGATACAGCCATGAGCAGTGACCACGTTTACAGATTTCTGAACGTTGGTCTTGACTCTGACACGTTAGAGAGGGTTTTATAGCATCACATTTCCCAGCTTGATCAATTTCCCAGAGTATTCTAATATAGCACTACAGTCAGCCAATTACAGTGGATTTAATTATGAGAGAGATTGAGAGAGCTTTGTGGCTGCCCCGACACCACACTCATTAGAGTGGTCGTTGTGCTGTGTTTCTTTTGAAAGTGATTTTGTGTTCATGTGGTGTGTGTGTGTGTGTGTGTGTGTGTGTGTTCGCCTCTGTCAAAACAAGTTGCAAAACCCTTAAATACAGTTAACTGACCCAACGTAATTCAATGATCAAGATCTTATTTCTTGGCAATCTGCCTCTTACAATCATTTAGTTCCATTGTAAAGAATGACCATTGTAAGTCATAGCAGGAGAGATCATATTGCTACAGTGATGGTCTAAAATACATTTTAATTGGTTCTATTCTTTAATTGCCTTTATTGCTCTTTGGTGTCAGAACACACATTTCAATGCAAGAAACGCCTCATTAAATTCCGAGTGCATCCGTGGCATAGGAGAGACTAATTGAAAAATGTCAGAACAAGGAAAGCAATTAATTCACCTTGAAATTACTTTCATCAATACAATGACATTTTTCTTGCAATGGAATCCTCCAAGCAGCCTTGGTGGTGTGCAGCAATGGTTTGAGACAGAGGCATAAATGGATCGCTTTACAATAATAATCCCCAGTCAATTTCCAGGTTTCTCGCTATTTTTGTTTGATTGTGTGTTTTACAAGTGATCTTTTTTAAAGGGGGAATGGAAACGATTAAAAGGTTGTTTGTGTGTTTCCCCAAGGGGAGATCCTTCACATAACACCAATGATTAATATCAAGCGCTATCACATGAGGGAGGGCTGTTATACTCAGTATCAGCACAACTGGCATCCAGGCCTTGCTGCAGGTTGTTTGCCAAAACTACCCACTTTACCCACACTACCACTCTACCAACACTACCCACTCTACCAACACTACCCACTTTACCCACACTACCCACTCTACCAACACTACCCACTTTACCCACACTACCACTCTACCAACACTACCCACTCTACCAACACTACCCACTTTACCCACACTACCCACTCTACCAACACTACCCACTCTACCCACACTACCACTCTACCAACACTACCCACTCTACCAACACTACCCACTCTACCAACACTACCCACTCTACCAACACTACCACTCTACCAACACTACCACTCTACCAACACTACCACTCTACCAACACTACCCACTTTGACCCACACTACCACTCTACCAACACTACCACTCTACCAACACTACCACTCTACCAACACTACCACTCTACCAACACTACCCACTCTACCCACACTACCACTCTACCAACACTACCCACTCTACCAACACTACCACTCTACCAACACTACCCACTCTACCAACACTACCACTCTACCAACACTACCCACTCTACCCACACTACCACTCTACCAACACTACCACTCTACCAACACTACCACTCTACCAACACTACCCACTTTACCCACACTACCACTCTACCAACACTACCCACTCTACCAACACGGACCACTCTACCAACACTACCCACTCTACCAACACTGTACTGCAAGCACATCCACGGTCACACAATCCCACACACTCCACAGCTAACCACTTGTCAACAAGTATTTTCTTTTAAATAATTATGTAATTAGCAGTAGGCTACCCCTACTAGATACCACTACTAGAACTGTAGCCAGTTGTATCATATCAGCTATGATAAAGTTGACATTCTCTTCATTGTTTCTTAGTTTAAGCATCTACATAGTTTCCTCCAACCATGCAGTGCACTGTTTCTGCACCATCTACTGGTCAAAATACAGAAGTACAATGAAACAAAACAATACTGCAGTATAGTACTTTTACACATGGAATTAAACAATCTATTTAGATGCATTCCTCTCCACCACCCCAACTCCCTGTCATGCTGATTTTTTTACAGTCAACCTTATCAGCTTGAACTAATAACTGTGGTCAACAAAGTAGTCTACCACTTACTAGACTGGCCACCGCAAATGGTTGTTTTTATTGAATTTCAAGCTGACTATGGTGACTCAATTTAGGGTGGTCTTCAATCATGTGAGGCGCTACACTGGGTGTCTCTGTCAATGCTAGGTCAGAATTGGCCGTTTACATTGCTGAGTGAGCTGGTAGACCAGCAAGTTCGACGAGTGTGTTTGCTTCTATAAATAAGGTGTTTTGAACAGGCACGTGCCTTGTTGCATTGATAAACAGAGACTGCTGTTGGTAAGGCCAGAGAGACAGTTAGAGAGAGTTATCGCTAGCCCAGACCATTGACCAAATGCCAGTAAAACGTTCTGGCTTGGGGAGGGAGTGAAGGCAAATGTTAGCCGTAATATGACCAAGGCCGGCAAACTTCCTGCCTTGTCTGTTAGGTTAGCAGGGACACCACACACTTAGTTCAAGCACGACCTTAAGCACGGCATCCTTCTGTTCCTCACTCTGTTCCTCACTCACTTCTCAAAGTTATTGGAAAGGAAAGAAAAAGGTGCTGTGGTCTAACGTTTTCCAGAGCTGTATATCTGGGTTAAATGTCAGCCTTCTGGACACGGCCATTCATTTGATGCGATGTCAAAAGATTCTGAAAGTACTGCACATTTTGCTTTCCTATTTGAAACTTAAATTACCCTGAAATTATCTAAATGTACACTGCTGTGTTCAAATGCTCAATGTCATGTACGGTAGTGTAATTCTCAATGTTAGACCCTGACATTACAAAGCTTAAAAGGCAGGCCAAGGGTTCAGAGTCACTTTCTGACTTCACAAGGTAACACTTAAATCAATTCCCCCATTAGTATTCATGGCTATGCTACCATAGGTGTTTTTGTCAATTATATTGCAAATATTAGGTCAAGTCTTGAATGGCTGGTAGCCTATAGTCAGACTTTGAATCCGCACATCCATCCATCCTGCAGAGGCTTGGTCAACCAAGATAATCTGAAGCCCATTAGAAAGGCATCAAACTCCCAAGCTATGACTTCAGCACAACCCAATCCCTTTTATACAGGGATCAGCATTCCTTAGACATCACAAAAGCTCAGATAAGATTAAGGATAGTGCAGCGGAGGGCCAAAACCTTTTTCCTCTCGTGTTACATTATCTTAAAACCATCTTCGCTGAGTCCATAAATATCAGCTGTTCTTCCTCGCTTTCAACTAGTCTTAATGTTTTTTTTTGTTGAGCAAATGTTACTCGATCTTATTTGCTTGATTGCTGATTATTATCAATTGCAGCTGCCCAATAAATATTGTGTTAACACTTTTCCCATTTAATTAGTGTTAAACTTGAACTTGAATCCAATATGTTGGCAGTATTTAATTGCTGAATCTGACTGTTCCTCCTTCCATACTATACACCAGTCTGGCCTCCTCTCCTTCCATACTGTACACCAGTCTGGCCTCCTCTCCTTCCATACTGCACACCAGTCTGCCCTCTCCTCTCTTCCATACTGTACACCAGTCTGGCCTCCTCTCCTTCCATACTATACACCAGTCTGGCCTCCTCTCCTTCCATACTATACACCAGTCTGGCCTCCTCTCCTTCCATACTGTACACCAGTCTGGCCTCCTCTCCTTCCATACTTTACACCAGTCTGGCCTCTTCTACTTCCATACTATACACCAGCCTGGCCTCCTCTCTTCCATACTGTACACCAGTCTGGCCTCCTCTCCTTCCATACTGTGCACCAGTCTGGCCTCCTCTCCTTCCATACTGTACACCAGTCTGGCCTCCTCTCCTTCCATACTGTGCACCAGTCTGGCCTCCTCTCCTTCCATACTGTACACCAGTCTGGCCTCCTCTCCTTCCATACTGTACACCAGCCTTTGAAGAGAAGGAGAGGAAAAAGTGACCTTGCCAACATGCAACACTCTATTTTCCTTAGGTAATGCACAACAGCTCTAATTGCACAAATTAATCAGGTTTGGAAAGGTGTGAAAGGTTACCTCATCTTGATTTTTTCTCTCGTTTTTAATCATGTGGCTTTAATGACATCCGCTGAAACGCATGGATGGAGGCAGTGGCTTCCCAAACGTTCTGTCAGATGTACTAAAACAGCTAACGCAATAACGACTTGATTGGCTCCCATGTCTAAAACCGAGTTTGAGTTGTACGGAACCAGTACGGAAAACCAAGGAAACCAAAGATGATAGCACAAACAGTGTGAAGAAAACAAAGACATGGGCTACAATCCCAACGAAAATGTTCCAGCGACAACAGTATCAGTGTATGTTGTCCTATCTAAATGCCACAACTGCTCTTCCTTCATCCTGTTCTCCTCTAGAAGAAGTGGATGTGGGGGCCAGGTCTTTCCTATCCCAGCGCAGGGGGATGAGTGAGTTCATGGGAATCTGCCGTGTTCTCTGCGTGTGTGTGGAGCCGGTCCTCTGCAGGCCCATACCTCATGTCAGCGCAGAGGGAACCAGGGAAGCGGACCCCTAATCAGCCACAGATGAGTGGGGACGGAGCGGGCCAAGAGCAGAGGAGGCCGGGCCCTCTTCAATAACATTCGAAAATAACAGTCTGGGCTGGACGGCCGGTCCCAGAGGCCCGACAGGCCCGGCCCACTCGGAGCTCCGGCACACAGATTCTCCTGAAGTCACCACCTGAGAATGTTGGGACAGGGGCCCCACAGCACCTCGCGTGCGAACGCAGTTTAGGGATGGAGGGTGTGTGTGTGTGTGTGGGGGGGTGGTCCTGCCTACTCAGACAGCCAAGTCCTTCAACACCAGTCCCTGTTGTCAACTCCACAGTCCCCTAGACCATGCTGGGCCCACCACTGAGGAGAGACTACATGCCTACACACACACACACACACACTAAAAGGGATACTGTATAAGCTACGCTGTTGCTTAGAGAATGGGACTTTGTGGTTGCATGTTCAGTGGAACTACGGAACCTGGGGAACTACCCCTGGTGAATGACCATATTGTCTTCAGTCTGAGGAACAGGTTACTTTAACAGGAGAAGATGACACGAATGGGCCATAAGGAATTTCCCCCAACCCATGGTTTTTGCATAGGAGTTCATTTGAATCTTAGCAGGCTGAGAGGGAGAGAATTCCTACATGCAGAGGCATTTAAAATTCTGATGAGCCAATCAGATTACTAGGCTTAGTGACAGTACAGTGCGTGACTAAATGGAGAAATAGTTGAACATCAAACCACTAGCACTACAAACTGTTTACCCTCCACACTATGGTACAGAAATAAGTTTTGCAATTCAAATTATTCATACTCACAAAAAAACAGCAGTGTAGAGAATGTAGAGACCCATGATTTTTGGGCATGTTTCATAAAAGTTGTGAGACCAAAAAGGTTTTACTGTATGTTCAAGCCAATGTTAGTCACGCTTAAGTAAATATTGATGGTTACAATAAAGGATTTTAAGGCAGGAGAATGACTGTACAAATGTTCCAAACCAGTTCAATAATGTGCGCCATCTGCTGGGTGTAGGAAGTAGAACGCAACACAATGGATTTGCAACAATATGTTATCGTTTCCTAGCCATTATACTAAAAGCGCAAAGCTTTGCAATGCACTTTATATTTGTCATTTCAGAATAATAATGATCTCAGTTAGTTACACCATGCCTTAAAAATAAACAAATACCAGCCAATCATGTATTTGTATGTAGGTACAGTAATGGTGTTACAATCTAGCTATACAAAGTGAGATAACGGTCTTCCTGCACGCTGGGTATATCTGCATTCCATTTCAGATAGTAAAAACACTGTCAGATAAACACAAGAAAACACATTCCTCCACTTTTCAAGTTAGTAATAAATCATATTTCCTCAGTGTAGAGCCAGGTAGGGGTGGGATTTACTGTAATACAATTCCCCTAGTCTGCTTGGCATAGAGATCAAGAGGACAGCAATGGGCGAGTGTTTGTTATTTTAAGAGAAAGGCAAAGAGAGATTTAATGCCATGAAATGCTGATAGGGATGGAAACGAGTTATTTTCCCAGTTCTTAGTTCATAGTTCTTCTTGTGCCTCTGTAATTTATTTTCTGAGCCTTGCTGATGAAAGGCGAGTTACAGGCATACAGGCATTCCAGCCCTGATGAATATCTAACCTGGTATCTAGCCTGGCTGTGGTTCAACTGAAGTGGAATCCTTCTATAAACCTTTGTTTAATCCAACAGTGTCCACAAGGTGACTGACTCATGTCCTCATTGCTTTGTTTCGGTATGTTTGTAAAAATACTGACATATTTCTTCCACCACTACATAAAATGGGGCTGAACTGAATTACAACTTAACCGGATTGCAATCTAGCTTTTATTCATCTTTGGGGACCCAAAATAGCCTGGGTCTGAGAGCATGACTTTACAGCAGTGACCAAGGGGGCTTTGTAAAACCTGAGCCTCCAATCCCTGTCTGAACTCAAACCACATGTAGTGGAGAGCAGGCCTTCGCTCAGGGTGCGCTCCCTCTCTTCATTAATATGTTTATTTTCTCACACTTGCAGAAAATTGGGCATTAGGAGTGGCCCAAGCCCCTCTGGGAGAGTGCGCGTCATGTTGAGAAAACACCGCTGTCTTTCCTCAGCTCTTTTCCTCCAGCTTCCTTCACTTGGACTGTGTTTTGTGTGCAGACTGACTTTAGATACGTGCTACTAGTTAGGTTAAAACGCAGCCTATAGATGAACAAGCAAATCGACTTGTTTTGTAGAACGAACAGGCGATTGTGAAGCAACGGCTGGCTTCAAGTTATTCAACGGGATACAAACAAATGGTTTCCTGACTGGGAACATACTGGCAAGACTTCAGTCTAAAGTCCACCCCAGTATAACAGAAAGTATAACTCACTCGTCTCTTAAAAGTCCACAGCTAATTATCTCTTGTCATAAAAAAACAAGATGAGAAATGGGACCAATTTGTCTTCCAAAGGCTTAAGCATTACGCCTACGAAGGTGAAGTCCTTCCAACATTCGAGTGTGATTCATCGGCTGGAGAGAATGCCGCTCTCAGAAGCCATGGAAAAAGCCCATGGCCAGACGGTAAGGTAGAGTTTATACAATGACCCCACTCTCCCCCCGCCCTGCATGCACACAGTCACATCGGCGTCCTCGCCAACATCTGCCACCAATTACGGGAACACGCTGGCCCACTCCCAGAAGTAAATCAAATTCAGTATGACTGTGCAGTGTGTGGTGTTGTCTCTTTAAATCTACGGACTCCTCAGACCCCTCTCAAAATGAAACTTTTGTTTGTGTTTCTGTTTTTTACAATGGTTGAAGCATGCGTCTCAGGTTTTGAACACAGAGATAAAGACACTGTTAACCACTTCTATACAAGACTAGTGATGAAAGAAAATCTTGTCGTCTGACACACAAACTGCATATCTTGTCAAATGCCTCTGATGTCGCCGTCACAAAAAGGGAGCACAACCTGTACCCAACTAAGCACTGACAGACCATTAAACCTGATGAACACTAACATACAATGGGCTGAACTCTGGTTCTATTTCTAACGTTGCTGTTTTGATTCACAATCATGTTGCTACGAGTCGGCATCTGAGTTTCAAGCATGTTTCTTCAGTCGGTGAATCCTAGATGTTCATATATGGTTGCTTTGAGTCCTGTTCCACCCCACATAACTGTTGGTAGTGTTGATACTTGTGTGGGATATACCGGTAGTGTATAGTAAAAGGTACATACAGAAAGAACCAGTTTAAACCAGTAGGTGGGGATATTTCCTATGTTTGAGTGCAATGTAAACAACCGTAGGCTGTAAAGTTCCTTAATAAGCCCAACAAGAACATGGTGTGCATATGATACCATGTCATATTTCCAACAGGGTTACACTTGCAATATAATAATGAAGTACACATCCATAGAAAGGGAGCTTCCAAAATAAACTGACTGAACATAATTGAAAGTTTCATGAGCAGCATTCAGTCACTGAACATGTTTATAACTGCATTAAAGTCACCTCTGTGTCTTAGTAAAACTGTTTGTAATCTGTGACTAGCTTACTCATTCATTATGGAACCAGTTTTACTGTCCCAGCTGAACTTATGATGTCTTTATTTTTATGCTCCAAGACATGGCAATGTTCCACTTGTACGTTTTACAGAGTATGCTTGATCCCTGGCTAAGATGTATATTCACCCAGACATATATGAGCAATGAAACAATGAACACTGAGAGTATACCAGGGTAGATGATTAGTCAAACTAATTATATGACATTGGTAAAAGTCAAAGGACACAAATGTGACTCTTACACAATCCTTATTAATACAATATTCTACACAGATGAGAGATGTTTGACCTGCTTAAATGTAAAATATGACAATTTGATAGTGCTAACCCTAACCCAAACCTTATTTAAACAGTGTTAGGGCCTATTTTCAACTAAGGCCTATTATCACATGACTTTAGAGTATCTCTACAGAAAAATTACGGGGAAAAGTGGAGCGACGGAAGGAAAACAGAAAACTGTGCTGTGTGTTGCTACGGCATCACCCCCTTTCAGCGACAGATGTACCTCCAGATGGCACAGGTGTCTCCAGACTGTGGCACATGGACTTATGCAGTCAGCACAGTCAAACATTCAAAAGGACACTCTCACGGTCACAAGTGATTGGCATGTTTTGTTCCTTCGAAATATATCCACTTTGAGATCTCAAGTCAGTTACTAATGGTGACCTTCATTGGAAGTATTGTTGATGAAAGGTTTAGGCATGCTGGGTCATGACAACGAATCCAAACATCTTGTGAGTGATACGGTACAGTACTAGTAGAGAGAGTGACCTTCTCAACCCTCGCTAGGCCTTAGCAATCAACCGTACTCTGACAGGGAGTGGGAGGCAATTGTCAATACAACAGTCCAAATATCCAATGATTTAACTGTGTGGCCATGACTTTTGGTACGTTCAAAGTGAAAGAAAGCACAAAGGTGTTTATGTAACAGCTCAGGTCGTTTGTTTTGGGTGACGCTGTTTCAATATGCGAGCACCTCTTTCTTTGTGATCCGGTCAGAGGCTGTGTGTGTTTTTCCACACCCTGGCAGGCATGGTGACCGAATCACAGCTGGACTGTCAACACCGGAGCATGAATACATATATATATCCATGTGGAAGAAAGCATTTGCACTATAGACGTGATTCTAATGCTAAAAACAATAACATGTTCATTAAACAGATGAAGAGGGATGTGACCCTGTGAACCTCGTGGCCTACAGTCATATGCATCTAAGTCTTTTTAAACGTCATTGCTCAAGCTACATTGTGGCAACATATTTCTTCATCTTACCCAATGCGCTGAAGATATAGGACTTCTTAATGGCTGTGCTTGCATAGCTGTTATACAAATATATTTGATTATCATTCTACGATATTGTTATTGCATTTTTAGCTGCCACATGTTTTACTTGAAAAGCAAAAGAGTATGGCCATTTAAATCAGATAAATCATGTTGAAAATCATCATACCTGCTTTAAAAACAACCTTGTGCTCAATGTTTAAGGGTTAGATTATTTTTGTCTTGCTGTTGGAGTTGTCAAGTCATTTTAGGCTACACCAGTATAAAGTGTTGCAAGTCTCATGATATCATATCATGTGGACCACCTTAAAAGCCTCTCTCTTCTCTCTCAAAACGCTCGCACCAATAGCAAGGCCACTGTACCTGCTGCGCAGTTTACAGTAACAGTGCCTGGTTGGTTGGAGTAGGAGCAAAGCAGTTTATAACGCAACTGGAGTCTGTTTGAGTTATAAGACTCCGTATATTTAACTTTTAAGGAATACGGATACTATTTTACAAACTATTTCTTTGGACTAGGAAAACCCTTCACTTTTTGAGGCTTTTTGTTTCAGCCCTCATTGGATTTCTCGGTTTATCAGGGAGGATTCTGTCAGAGGTTGCTCCGACCAAAGCGATCTGCGTGTCGGCTTATTCAGCAGGGATTTTAACAGCAGTCCGATTCCTTCTAATTGTGTGAATCTTATAAACATCGACAAGAATAAGAGGTGGACAAAGGATAAAGATTGTTTTATTGACTTTACACTTGAGAAACAGACTATGTTGGGGAACGTGGCGCTCTACGCTGCTAAGAAACGGAAGAAGCCTGTTCAGAAAGTGTAAGCAAACCGTCCTCTTACTGTAGCCTACTAAATGATCGATATGCATGCATTATATTAACATTGTGCTTCCGTATCTCACAGATGTCATGTTTTTGTCATAAGTTGTATTACTGTAGCAATAACCATTCGAATCGTATCAAAACGTTTTAAATGGTATTCAAGATTATTTGCAGTAACAGGGAAACTATTCGGGTAGCCTACTGTACAGGTAGGAAGGATAACCAATGAAGTTTGCGATACTTCATTGGTCATCTATAGCCTACCAATAGCCTACAAGAAGTGCACATTATGGTTGGACTGTGTTGTAAAACATATTTGAATGTACGAATACATGAATTTATTTGTAAACTTTAGCGCCATATAGTCCATACATCGCTTCAAATGTTTAGGGTTACCTTAAAAGTATGCCTCGGTGTGTAGGCTATAGCCACGGTCTGGCATGGAAGTAGCAGTCTACCCTTGCATTAATCATAATCAAGTTGCGAGCTGGCTGTGCTCTCACGCGATGCTTACACGAGGGAGGGGCAGCAAGGGGGAGCTGGCGCAAGGTTCTGTAATCTGATAGGCCTCGACTTTTTTTTCTAATTATGAGAACACGTTTTTGTCCTTTTTTTCTGCAAATAAACATATTTTCAGAATCACATTTACACAACAGTGGCCTGCTGTCCATAGTAAAGATAAACACATTGTACGTTAGTTTGTTTTCTTACAGTTACTAAACAGTTATTTATTGTTATTTGTAAATATACGAATGCTGTCAAGCTAATTTGAACCCGTGCGCATGTTGTTCGTGTACAGCACTAGTGCGAAACCTTAATGTGTTGACTTTTAGTTTGTTTGTTTGTTTTAAG
This sequence comes from Mallotus villosus, assembly GCA_903064625.1. Classification (NCBI taxonomy): domain Eukaryota; kingdom Metazoa; phylum Chordata; class Actinopteri; order Osmeriformes; family Salangidae; genus Mallotus; species Mallotus villosus. The sequence continues at coordinate 239,538 of CAEFZP010000347.1, forward strand.
ATACCTAAACTATAGCACAATATTTACAAAATATGCTAGTATTTTAGAGTACTGACGTTAAAGTACGACCTTTTGGCCAACGTCCAGTTGTGTTGCAGAGATACTCAACTCAACAATGAAGGGTTCTTTCTTTCCACTGCATATGCTTTTAAAATATGTTAACATATCTGCCTTCACCCTTCAAATCACACTTCACCTTTGATTATTGGCTTGTATAATTTCCAGCATGATTGCTTCAAAGGTTCTTCTCCATTAAACTATCACAAAGTCCATACATGGGTGAAGACATGCCTAGAGATTGCAAGATGCAAAGACTCCTTCTAGCTCCCTGGCTTTGCAGTATGTGACATGTTACCCAGCAAAGAGTCTGAATGTTTATTTTTACAGAATAACGTTCACCCTGCTCAGGTATGACTACGTCCACCATTGCCTCACAAGTTTCCTGGCACTTTGGAAAAAAAATATGTTTCTTGAAAATGAAAGCAGTCTTTTGTTCTGAACATTGTTGTCTCAACAATATAGACAAGCTGTCTTTGTACACTAAGAAAAAAGTGCAACCTGGAACCATTGTTGTGTGTGGCTCTCAGTCCTTGAAGGAGAATACTACTTATAAGAAACATTTGTTTCTAATAAGAACTAGCCTAATTTAGCAAACAAAGTTTACAGTCATATCATTTTTTTCAATAAAAGGTTGCCCATTTTCTGAGAATGAAAAGGAACATGTCTGGCCAAAACCGATTAAAAAGATTCAGGAAAACAATGCACCTTTCTTGTTTTCAGTGATTTCACTGCCTCTGATGAATGCCAGGAATAGATAGATAGTCATCTTTAGGTTTAACTTCTCTTAGTTTTCATCTGGTGAATTCAAACCAGATGCCTTTGACCTTCTTCAAGAGGTTGTCGGAGTCGGTGACTCCCCCTGCCCTCCCTTTTTGATGCGCTTAACACAAAATACACTTCATGAATAGTTCCATGAACATAGAATTACATTATCAACACAGTAACATCAACATCTCATTTCATCTCGGTGCATCATTTGTAAGCTTAAGCCATTTCCATTATAACGACCCCCCAGTACAGCAGCGTATGTGAATCCAACTTATGTTGTAATCATACTATAGGCTTCTGACTGAAAGAGTGGGTATTTAGTATTTAACAGTAAAATCCCAGACACAGAGTTTGTCTGAAGGTAAACAACAGTGGCCTCACACTGTAGCCTTTGTCCATGAGGCTCTTTCAGGGGTTGTGACACCTCTTATCTCTCTCCAGTCTCACATTTAGCCTAAACCTCTGGTTTGAGTTACAGCTAAAAGGCCTTGAGTGAACAGGTAGGGAGGTCGTCTTACAAACCTACTTTCCAAAACAATAATTTCCCAAGGCGCCATAAACACAGCTCTTAATCGCGACCTTAGAAAGTTCGGTCAATATGAATGAACCATATTAGACACAGTCATTGATGATCTATGGAAAACATCTTAGTTTAGGAAATTGTTTTATGAAAGTTGTACTACAGTTATAGAGCCAAACGACAAATAACTGGGATATCCTGCACAGTAACTCTAGTCTGCCCTGAAGCAATGTGGTAAAGCACACTTTCAAGGACAAACAACGGCCCCCAGTAATGTCAGGATGATGTCATGCAAATGACCCAGTTCTCTAACCACAGCGTTAGAGGAGAAAAATGCTTCAGTAAGCGTTCGATAGTCTGTCCATAGACCAAACTCTGACTGTGAGTACCAACACCACCACTCCCAACAGAAAACCAGGCAATCCCCAGTGTCATATCAGGGACACCTATCTTTTAAAGTACTGTTTAGGACCAATTATACATCCTAATGCCTCTGTGTCTCATGCGTTTGTTTCTGTGTCTCTCCAGTCCAAAGCCCAATAACCACGATGGCATCAAGTCCAACCCATCAAAGCGTCACAGGGATCGGTTGAACGGCGAACTGGACAAGCTGACCAACCTGCTGCCCTTCTCCGATGATGTGCGGGCACGGCTGGACAAGCTGTCCGTCCTTCGCCTCAGTGTCGGTTACCTGAAGGTCAAGAGCTACTTCAGCGGTGAGTGACAGCCACAGCCTCCCTCTGTTAAACCTTGATGGGTTGAAACGGTCATAACATTTGAATTATTCTCTTTCTCCCCCTGTTTCCACCAAACTATTAGGATTAAATCAGAGATACAAGTGGCATAGAAGAAGTTAATACAACATTTCTCTTCCAACACTTTTCTCTACTTTATATCCTGTCCTGACATAGGCAGTGCTCAATCATCCCCTACACTCCCCTAAGAGCTTATCAACATACAGCACAATGTTCTTATGTTGTCAAAAGTGAGGACTGGGGGGGATGAACATCATGGTTTTACCAAGTGTTGATTGTTTAGTGCCTCAATCCTGCTGCCATCTTTCGCCAAGCTTCCTCATATTGTTCCCGAATCGTCCAAAATAGCATTAATTAGAACCAGACGCCAGCCTTACTGCGAGCCAGAGCGGGTGCCCAGACACTCCAAAAGAAGAGGCTCTATTTTTGGGGGCACTCTACTCTAAGCAGTTGTAAAAGACCAGGCAGAGGCAAATTAGACTCGGCGCTTTTAGATAATGTATTTTTGAGATGTAACTTCCCTAGCGACGAGAGGTGTGTGGAGAGGAAGGAAAGGCAGCATTTCTGTGTAAATGTTGTCAGGGCCTTTTTTTCCTGTGTTTATGTAACTTTGCGATTGTGAAAACTCTTTGGGCTTCACAGCACTCTGTAGTTAGGCACAGAAGTCTTTTGAGGTTTTCCTGTTCAAGGGATTGCCTTTTTTCGGAGGAGGAGGAACAGATTAATTTACAAAGACCTCAGCTTTGTCTCATGTTCCAGCGTTGAAGGATTTAGCATCGCCATCGCAAACTGCTGCCGCTTCACCTGTAATTACCCAGTGGGAGCGAACTGCAGCTCGAAGGGAGTGTGCAAACTCAAGGTCTCTAATTCATATCAACCCGGCATTCCTCAGATGAAAGTAGCATATAAGTAGCATATTAAGACAGGCCTATCTCTCTCCCAGAGCCAGAAGCAGGGGTAAAGAAAAGGCAGGGGGGAGGGGGTGTATGGAGAGGGGTTGGAAGACGGGCGCGAACCCTGACCCCAGCCACTCCTACTTCCTGTTCGTCCCCCCTTGCTCCCCTTCCCTCCACCGTTTCCATCCTTTCCTCCTCAGCCTGTGTGGAGTGTCAGCTCACAGAGCCTGGCACTCCCACAACGCGCAGCAGGAAGCCCACTTGTTATTACAGCGGCGTGAGATGTTCGAACAGCCGACTGGGAAAAAGTTTTCCAGAGCCCCAAAAACCGCGGACAGTACAGTATGCGGTATCTGTACGTACGGTATCGAGTCAAAGCTCTCCAACTATTTTTAGTTGACGACCAGAAATGTCTGACTGAGTGTTTCCTGGTGTTTGTGGATGTATGGAGGATTCAGCTAAAGGGCGGGGAGGGGGCTCTGTTCTTGAGGGTGGGAAGAAACCTCTAGGTGGCAATGAGAAAGGCCCTTGGGTTAGATCCCACGCTGGTCACATAAGAAGCACATTGTGCTGTCTGGGCCGTGATGGCCACGCTGCCCCAGACCCAGGGCCCAGACCCCTGTCTCCTGACACCACGGAGCAGTTATCACCCCAGGCCAGCTCCTTCTAGGAGTCTGAGGATTTCTGCTACACAGTCTGCCTCTTGTCTGACCACCCAGACTGACGATCACATGGACAGGATGAGGGATCTGTGTTGCGCTGTGCATGGTTCGCTAACAACACGGTTTCATGCACATACGATATGTTTCTATTTGAGAAGATAACAGAAGCGAACGAGGATATCGATTCGCCTATTCGACCCACCTCAACATGATCATCAATAACTGTTCTGGTAGTCAGATTGCTTGGCTATTCTTCTCAAAAAGCTCCCTTTAAAGTGAATTTAACCAAGTTGTTGACACATGGAGACAGAGTCAGAGGATGTGTTAGGGTTCGACCGTGTCCTAATCCCAGGAGTGTCAGCACAGATCACATACTGTCCCATGTGACACTGTGGTCCCCGTCTGGTCAGACAACAGACACACTGTGCACTTGATGGCCCCACACACTACCCCCCCCCCACCCCCACCCAGACATAAATACACACCATTGTGAAAAGACTGGGCCGTCCGTGTGTCTGACGCAGCGGGCCGGGAGCCCACGGGGAGCGGATGAGTCCAGAGCGTCTCTGCTGGCCCTGACCTGAGCCTGGCCCTGACCCGAGGCTGACCCCGACCTGAGGCTGGCCCCGGTTCCATCCTCTAATAATCGTAACCTGATTCTGTCGTCAAGGCTGGGAGTCATGGGACTTCGGCGGCAACCACTGAGAATAAAAGGTGTTTGATACCTCTTGAGAGTCCACCCTGGCACCAAACACTTTTTTTCCAATCCTAGTCTTCTCCCTTTGGCACGCCTTTCTTTCACCTTGTTGACGCCTCGAAGGCTGGTGGCTGTTTGAGAGGCAGATAACATGGGTTTGGGAGGGAGAGGGAGGGGTGTTGCAGCATAACAGGGTCAAGGAGACATGCCTCATGGCATGGTAACCTCCCCCCCCCCACCACAGTAGAAGCAGCTGGACCAGGTTTGGGGGCGTCGGCAGCCAGAGAGCTTCAGTTATAGGCCTTGTCACAATAACCTGCCAGAGTCTGTTTGGCTTCATCCCCTCTCAAACCTCACCTTGTCTAAGCCCCTGACTTGATTTCTCACACCCCGCTAACCCCCACCCCCTGCCACGGCTTCGCCAGATGTTTTTCCAGTGTTGGGAATTGGCTTGGGGAGAGAAGCGCAGTGCAGGCCCCAAACAGAGAGAAGTTGTAAACCAGGCTCAACATGCCACAGAGAGACGGCCACCTTTGACCCCTACCTGCTAATCGGGTTTATGTCATAAGGTCACATGGGGGTCAGGTCCTATGAGACCACATGGCCGCAGCATGACCCAGCTAATCAGGAAACCGTTGAGCTCGTGGCCAAATCACGTCAATGACATTGTGTGGCAATGCCATGTAAAGGGTCTGTTTTAGGAACGGATCGGGGTGTTCTGTTGACGGACGGGTTGTTAAGGAGCGTGGACAGAGTGAGATAGAACAGCCTGGAAGTGACTGAAAGCTCTCGGTGCTGAGTGCCGTGGGTGTTAGTGACTCTGAACTTAGGATAAACACAGGGGCTGTGTGTTTTAGTGGAGCTAAACCAAGCTCCTGGGAGGGGGGAGGGCGGTACTAAAGGATGTTGAGACCCTCACTGTCTCAAACAACCAAACTCAGTTGATCATATGATACATATGACACAATAATACCCTTTCTAGTGATAAAAACTGAGTTTAGATGAGATGAACAGAAATATACTTATTCAATAGAAAGCATACTGCTGGTTTCTATATTAACTGTTGATATGCTCCTAACATATGCACTGGCTCAGCGCTGTCTGTCTCGATCAGCCCGACAGAATGCAGGAGCAGGTACGAGGGGGGGAAGGGAGTGTCTGGAAAGAGAGAAACAGTGACAGAGTGAGACAGAGACAGAGGCAGAGAGAGAGAGAGAGAGAGAGAGAGAGAGAGAGAGAGAGAGAGAGAGAGAGAGAGGCAGAGAGAGAGAGCGAGAGAGAGAGAGAGAGACAGAGGTAGAGCTTGGGACACAGCGGCTAAATGGAGTGTGGAGGAGACAGACAAAGAGGCAGAGACAGAGAAGAAGCAGCCCCGTCTCCATCAGCGGCGACCTCTAACCCCCCAGGAAGCTCCTCGCAGGCTCACAGAGGGCGACGGCTCACGTTGTCTAAGTCAACAACCTCATGTAGGGTATGAACGAGTAGGAAAAGCAATGAGGGTGTCATGGTACATACTGTAAATACCACCGACCGGTTCCCCCAGACACAAACTGAACCTAGTCTCAGTGTACAGAACCAGCCCGGAGAGGATTCTCCCATTAAAAGAGATACACTTTTGTGTAACCTCAGGCTTAGAATTCTGTCCTGGACAGAAGTTGGCTTCACGTCGAAGACGAGCAACAGTGGAAATAGTTTCGCCGTAATCCTGGCATCCATCCACACTAGGTCTGCTTTAGCTCTTGCTCTGCGTTAGCGACGAGAGCCTCCGAGTCCCAGCTCCACTCGGTCTTGTCACGCAGCTTGGTCTGCTGTTCGTCCAATGAGAGAGAGGGCCGTCTCCCTGGAGACGCTCGGCACCGTGTCCTCCACCCCGGCGCTTCCTCCACAAAGACCCCTGTCAAGTTTCACTTTCTTCATCTCTTTTGTTTTGGTACTGTGGGAGATCCCACTAAAGCTACGGACACTTTTTTGGCGGGGGTTTGTCTTTCTTTCCCCCCCCCCATTTACAATAGCAACTTTGGACATTGTCCTCCCTAAACATCAATTTTCCTGGTATTGTTTGTTTTGTCCGCCATAGAAATACTACTTTGCGAGCTTCTCCATTGTTGATGGGAAAAAAAGAGTGGGTTTGTTTCAGAGCGAGGTAGAACGTCAATATTTGTATTGGCTTGAGTCATTCATTGTCATGTAATGGGTCTTTGGAACGATGCAACAGAAACTTGCTCTGTGACTAGAAGGGTATGAGCTTGAAGCTCTGTGATGAAAGCGAGATTTACGGTTGAGGTCACGACATTGACTCTCACAACGACCTAATAAAGACCTTAGCTTTTATACCACGTGTGGTCTGGTCTCCACGTCCTCTGTGCAGCAAAACGAACCTGCGCCCTCCTCCAAGCCCTTGCTATTATCATGCCAGAGAGATATAATTTCCAGACGCAGTATGCCTCAGACACAAGGCCAAATTGGTCAATGTCTCACAATGTCGATGTTGTCGCAAGGTTGGTCCCGTGTTGCTCCCTCCCAAGGGGAGATTGACATTTGAAGGCCCCGTCTCGCAGTACACGGTACATTGGGAGACATAGTGGTTAGTACATCCAGGGGCACAAAATGCTGTGTTTGTGATATGGTCTGGTATGCATGTGACAGATTCCAAAGCCCTGGCACTTTGCCTGCTATGGAACTCAAGAGGCCCGTGTGCCCTTAGCTCCAACAGTTGTCAGGGGGCAAACATAACCTCGGCCTGCCTCGTTCTATTTCCAAGACCCTTGTTTCGCAGGTCTCTCCAAAAGTTTTGATCCGCTTTAATGCTGGGAGCTGGCTAGCGATAGCATCGGCTAGCATGAGTGCTTCGGGACTATCGGGCCACCTTTCAGAAGAAGCAGCGCCCAGTCAAAACACGGCACACAGCTGCTCGTGTAGGGACATGCCCAAGCATCTGTTCAAAGACCCATTGTACCCTCAAGACAGAGAGGAAAATGACGAGAGAAAGAAGACGAGAGTTTCGTCATCGCTTGGATTGGATGGCTCGTTTCTGCCTTTCTGTTTTGTGTTTGTGAATAAATCGTTGTGTAATTCAGCGCGTGTCAGTTGGGCGTTGGAATGCATTTGAATGTTATTATGTTTGTGATTATCATTGGCAGTGTTTTTGTGGTATAGCTACTTTGGACATTCTTTAGTGACTGCATGTGTAGGCTAATAGTAAAAGAAAATAATGGACTTGGTGTAGTTCCTTGAAAATTGATTTTGTTTGTTTGCTGTGTTGGCACACGCAACAAATGACTAATTGGCCATGTTGGAACCCTCATTGTGTTTACCTCACTGCCTAGACCCAAAGTGCTTGTGAGGGCTTACCCACGCAAACACTTTGATGTATCACCATATTGTCCCCAAATAATGTCATCTAGCATCTGGCCTCACTTCACACTCTCTCAAAAAGTCTGGAGAAAAAACATTTATAGCCTAATGAACAGGAAATCATAAGAATTGATCATTCTCCTCCTATTCCTCCTTAACACGCTGCATTCCATCATGTCGTCCCATAAACATACTGTCACCTCGAATACATGGGCCCGCTCAGTCAAAAATGAGGGGATATTCCCCCTGTAAAGCACTTTACACTGTGGACAGGTCCTGAAAGTTGGGGGGTGGAGGCGTACGAGGTGTGAATCATCATTCCACTCCTCCCCGGCGTTTCTGATGCATGACTTCAACTTTGGAAAGTGGGAGAGGAAACAAAGAGTCTCTCCTTGTCCCTCGCCCCTCGCTCAGAGGTCCCGGAGTCGGCTGCTTTTACAATGTGTCGTGAGAGCGGTCTGAAGTCGAGAGGAAGGGGTTTCAACACTTTGAATCGGTGAAACATTCATGTGCAACACTGGCTGCAGATGGATCTGGAAGTCAGCGACATATCCCATGCTCGTCAGTCATAATCAAGGGAAACCTGTAAAGCATGTTGAGTAATCTCTCCTATGTAGACAGGAAGTTCTCTTTGTTCAGACGGATGGCTAGAGGAAGTGAGGCTGAACAAGAATGTCTGAGTTCTACGGTTGAGAGGCAAGGTGCCTACCCAAGCTCAGGTCGTGACCCCGGTCCTGCCTCAGGTCGTGAGCCCGGTCCTGCCTCAAGGCGTGACCCTGGTCCTGCCTCAAGGCATGACCCTGCCTCAGGTCCCAAACTTCGCTTTTTCTTTATATTTGCAGAACTTGTTGCGTTTCAACCTGGGCTACGTATTTCTTCATTTGTCTTCATAATCGTTCCTTGTTGCATGATGGCCTACTGCCATGTGTCATTATCGTTCTCAGTTTCAAAATGGCCACGTGCTAATGTTGTATTCGGTCGTCTTACAGACGTATCTTTCTAGAAGAGAAGCCTGGTTTTGGTGTCCAATCAGTCCCCGGCCGTGCAAACACAACTGTCATCAGAACATAGGGAGGTCATTTGGTTGTATCATCGCTGTGGAAAATTACCAGCAATCTCTCCCTGCCCTGGCAGTTATGAATGAACGTTTACATAGACAGGCCTGCATGGGTCATTAGAGCGAGGGAGGTGGAGTCTGGGGAGGTGAGAGAACCAGCATGTTGTGTCAGAAACCAGTGTTCATATTACCTTCGTATCTACTTTGACTTCTTGGTTATTGTTTCGTGTCCGTTTGTCTCGATCTTGTTTCAACACGTATTCAGGAACTTAGAAAATAAATGCTGGAGATTGACGAAATGCCCAATTTGTTACGTTAAGACACATTTTAAATACAAAATGATCCTCCTTGTTAAAAGGGGAAAATGACACGATATAGTATAACAATGCACTGTCAAGAGTCTTGTTCATATTATCGTCATTGTAATTGGTTCTAGTACGGCTTCCTCTTTGGAAAGCGGAAATGAAATTCCTGGCTATGACAAAATGTCAAACTTAAAAGAACTGAAATATCCTCAAGCAAAAGGGCGTGAAGCAAGAAGTGTAATGAATCCAGCGACCACACACACTATGGATATTGTACAGATACAGACAGAAAGCAGTCATGTGCGTCTGTGTGTGTGCTTGCTAACGCGTTTGTCGTTTGCTTTGGCCCAGACTCCACCGTTTCCTCTCCAACAGCAGAAGGACTCTGGACACCAGGCCATGTCCGCTCTTTCTGTTTCCCCTGAACTCTCCCTCTGTCCTCATCTCTCTCCCGCTCTCTCTTTTCACACTCTTTGTCTTTTTTGTCTGTATGTCTGTCTGTCTATCTCTAGAGGTTTTTTTCCCCGTTTCTCTACGGCCACTTTCTCAACTTAGCGTCTTTCGCTCGACCTTTTCTGTCTCTTTCTGTTTATTTTTTCCTTTCACTTACTCTCAATCTCACTCTCTCTCTCTCTCTCTCTCTCTCTCTCTCTCTCTCTCTCTCTCTCTCTCTCGCCCTCTCTCTCTCTCTCTCTCTCTCTCTCTCTCTCTCTCTCGCCCTCTCTCCCCTCGCCCTCTCTGTTTGCTCTCCCCCCGTTCCACCCGTGTTGTGTTCCCCAGCGTGGCGTGGGGAGCTTGTTTTATCAGCGCTGCGAGGCTCACAGGAAGAGATAGGCTCTCTTTCCTCTTGGCCAGCGCGGCCGGCAGGCTCCCCGGGGAGGCTGGGCTTGCGTGAGAGCGAGCCCAGGGTTCTGTCAACGGGGAGGGGGGTGCTCAAGGTCTCCTGTATTACCCCCCCCCCTCCCACGTCCTCCGAAAAACCAGTCGAGGTGCCCTTGTCTGTCAGCACAACACTTGGGTGTTGGTGTCAGAATCCAGGAGCCCTTTCAAAAAGGGTGTGTGTGTGTGTACGGGGACGGTGGAGGGTGTGTGTGTGTGTGTGTTCATTTACAGAGCCCCTCCTTGTGGACAGAGCAGGGCTGTCTCACATGGACGCCACCCCCCCTCCCCTCCTCTTCCAAAACACACCCTCCCCACAGCACACACACAAACACACACACACACACACACACTGTGTTATCCTGCTGTTGTCACGCAACCGCCCTCCCCTCACCCCCCCCCAGCCCCTCTGCTGTCCAGGCCGGTCTTACAGCGAGGGGGCGGGGGTATAATGCTTCACTACGCCAGTTGTTCATGGAGTGGGAAGTGAAGTGGTTGGGAGGGGAGGGAGGGCGGGCGGGCGGGGGGGGGTGATCCCAGTCTATTTTAGTGTGGCACGGCACCGCCTTACGTGCGCGCGCCTTATCAGATGACAAGAGCGGAGGAGGAGGTGGCTGCTCCGGTGACTGGGGGGGGGGCGCTGGGGCGAGCATGGACGGCCTTGGACGTTGAGACATGCTGCCGCCAACTTTATTGCCCGGTTACCCTTCGGCCCTGACCGATTACAGCAGCAGTACCTGGGATGGGGGGGTGAGGGGGGGTGGTGGGGGGGATTTGAAGAGCAGGTCTGCTTCGCCAGAAGAATCTCTCCTCACCTGAACCATGGCGTTTAGGAGCGACGGACCTTTTCTACTTCTCCTTCTGGAGCGGGAGGCAGAGCAGGAGGCAGGGAGGGAGGAGGGGAGCCAGGGAGGGAGGCAGGGAGGCAGAGGGGGAGAGCTGGAGCCAGGGAGGCAGGGAGGCAGGGAGGGAGGTAACATGTAACAGCACACCGGAGGTGCCTGGCTGACCTGTCAGACTGCAGACGTGGCATCCGATATCAACGTCATGGAGCCGTGTGTGGGTCTGAGCGTGCGTGTACCTCATTTATATGCCTTGGCTTTTGATTTTCCCGTGCGCGCGCGGGGGAGAATTCATCTCGGGCCTTCTCGTGTTTCAGTTCAACAAACAAAGTGTCAGAAGAACCCAGTGGGTAGCTGAAGCCCAACCAGAACTCAACAATGTCGACCCTCTGCATGCTCGACCGCAATGACGCAGCAGAAAAAAAGAGAGTTAGCGGAAGATTGCTACGTGAACCCTCCCCTAGTCCGACTCTGACTCCCACTCAGTGTCTCACACACACACACACACACACACATGTTGCGCAAGCACACACACATACACACACACATCCAAATGGGTAAAACACAAGTCTCCGTAGCCTTTCGAGCAGGCACCAAGGAGTTAACTGGCCTCCCCATTGTGCGTAGAGGGAGAGATTACACAATCCCGTCATTGTTTTGATGTTTTGGCCCGCAGCGAGCAGGGCCTGCACGAGCAGTTCTCCAACATGTCTGTGCGGCGAGGGCGCAGGCCCTCTTTCATGTACAGCTCCCAAGTATGTAAACAGGATACCCAGCGCTGCACAAGAAGAAAGGCAAGGCATGGAATCATTCAGACTTAAAAGGGCGATCTCCTCCTCTGTCCTTCTCTCTCTCTCTCTCTCTCTCCTCTCTCTCTCTCTCTTTCGTACGCGCTCCTTTTGCTTACTCCCTCTCTCGCTTGTTGGTCCGTCTCCCTCTCTCTTCCTCTTCTCTCTTCCCCTCACTCTCTCTCTACCTCTCTCTCTCTCTCCTCTCTCTCCTCTCTCTCTCTCTCTCTCTCTCTCTACCTCTCTCCATACTGCTTTGACGCCAGAGCACCCAGCTCCACGCAGAGAGGCTCAGGAATGAATTGTTCCTCATTGAGACTAATTCGTGCAACAGCTGAGGATGTTCTTGTGTCAATAAATGACCAGCTGCTCCCACATTAATATAAGCCAAGTTAGGAACATGTTTAGTCCTGTGTCTATTATTAGGTTCCGCAATTTGGAAAATCTCAAAATAAAAACCAGCCCTGGATGCAGGAGGATGTGTTACATTCCCCCGGTTACAAGGAGTGTGTGTGTGTGTGTGTGTGTACAAGGAGATCTGGCTTAGTGTGTGTGTGTGTGTGTGTGTGCATGTCTGTCAGGCCTTATTGCCTCGAATAGTCCTGGTGACTGACAGCTACATTGTGTATGTGTGTGTGAGGGGTTACTGTTGCGAAATCGGTCTTTTACATAAACAGACAGACACCCCGACTTTTCATTCGCAAGACGCAAAGCCAAACAAACAGGTTGTAGACACAATGGCGCTTGGAGATAGGGATCAGGTGTACGAAGGACAATTTGGTTCTCCACTCTCTCTCTCTCTCTCTCTGGCTCTCTCCCTCTGGCTCTCTCTCTCTCTCGCTGTCTCTCTGTCTCTCTCTGTGTCTCTCTGCCTTTTTCTCTGGTGTCTCTTTCTCCTTGTGTCGGTCTCTCTCCCCGTCACTCACTCACTGTATCTCCGCATCTCTCTCTCTCTCCGTCTTGTTCCAAAGTGGTAGGGACGGCCCCCTCTCTTGTTTTACAGCCCGGGGAATGAAAAGGGAGGGGACGACAGGCGGAGGGAAAGAGAGAGAGAGAGAGGGAGAGAGAGAGAGAGAGAGAGAGATGGGAGAGAGAGGGAGACAGAGAGGGAGAGAGAGAGGGAGAGAGAGAGAGAGAGAGAGAGAGAGAGAGAGAGAGATGGGTGGGGATAGGGAGCCCGGGTGTGCCTCCCCCAGCCCCACCAGCAGCCTTTATCTCTGACAGCACAGTGTACACAGCTTCCCAAGACCCTGCGTGCAAGGGCAAATCTGGGGGCTGGATCTACTGGAACTAAATGTTTTCAGATTAAGATAATATCCCTCCGCATAGCTGGCGTGTTTTAATTTCTCTCTCCCTTTACTCTCTCGGGCAAAGGCTCTCTCTCTCTCTCTCTCTCTCCTCATCTCTCTCTCTCTCTCTCTCCCCTCCCCCTACTTCACATCTCACTATATTTCTGTTATTCTCGATCTCCCTTTCAAACCTCTGTACCGCCACCCCACACCCCCTTTCCCTCTCTCTCTCTTTCTCCTAAGCCACAATAAACATGACTCTTTGGTAGTTTGGGGCTGGGAGTGAGGGTCGAGGCAGGAGTGTCAGAGCGATCTCACACTTCCAGATGTGGGACGCTGGGATCTCGTTTCAGGCTGAAATACAAACGGCTCCTCCTCCTCCAGTTCTCTCCAAATCTTTTCTTTTTTGTTGTTGGTGCGTGTTCTTTCCCCCCCATTCACTGAGCACTGCATGAAACCCCATTCAACTTGCGGGATGCTAGTTTCACCAAGTCAGGATGGAGCCAAGGGACCCAGGTCAGCCCTTGATGCAGAGACACCAGGGGCCACATGCGCCGTGGCCGTCCGTCCTGGGACAGCCGTCCCTCTGTTCTCCTCTGCTCTGCTCTCAGAGACCCCGCTAATGAGCCACATATGTTTGAGTCACGGGAGAGAGATGCCATGGTGGGCTTCTTCTGATGCATATCTCTCGCTCGCTCTCTCTCTCTCTCTCTCTCTCTCTCTCTCTCACATCTCTCGGGTTATAAGGAGAGGCTTTGGCCCTTTCGGCGCGGTGTCGTCATGGTGACATCCGTCATGTTACTAATGGTGTCCTCTCTTTTCCCTTCCATGTGCCTGGCTGCTGATGGCCTCTGGTTCTGTTCTCCTCCACAGGTAAGCCTTGCGACTATTTCACGTAATAATGCTGCTGAAATGATTGCCCCGTACCCACAACACGTACACACACTCTGTCTCTGTCTCTCTCTCTTTGCCTCTCCTCTGCCTCTCTCTCTCTCTCTCTCTGCTCTCTCTCTCTCTGCTGCCTCTCTCTCTCTCTGTCTCGCTCTCTCTCTCTCTCTGCCTCTCTCTGCCTCTCTCTATGTCTCTCTGTCTCTCTCTCTCTGCCTCTTTCTGTCTATCTCTCTCTGTCTCTCTCTCTCTGCCTCTCTCTGTGTAGAGTGGCAGGCGGAGGGCTCAGTCACCCAGAAAGTCAGATAAACATCCCAGCAGCTGCCTAATTACAGTTAATAGCCAATGACAATTTTCCATGGCTCTGCTGTAGCAACCTGTTGCTTGGTGACTCCTCCCCCATTCCCACTCACACACACACACACACACACACACACACACTGGATATTGCCTTCCCACCCTCCCTGCTCTCTCCCCCTCCGGGCTCCCCCGTGGCAGCTGTGGCAAGCAGCATGTCTTCTGACACTTCTCTCTCTTCCTCTCTCCTGCCCTCCTCCTCCTCCTCTCTTTCCATCGGAGCGGGAAGGCAGTTGTTGGTTCCCTTTTTCTTCTTCTTCTTGTTCTTCGTTTTTCTTTTTTCTTTTCCCCTCCAGCCCTCCTACAAAAGAAAACATTCAAGATGGGGTCTGGGAGAGGAGGCCCAGCGGGGCTGTCTGACACAGACCAGACCAGCACGATTGGTCACATTCACTTCCTCTTTCCCCGCGGGGAGAACAGGACTGCTGTACTTGCAGACGTCCATTTGCATCCCCACACGTATTTACATCAGGACGGAATTTGAATGTCTAGGACTCCGTTGAGGCTATATCTGTCTCTGATAGTAAAAAAAAATCATTCGGATCGTTTCGTGAACGAAATCGTGGAAACAGAATTGAAAATGGAGACTCGTTTCTTCATAAATCTATCATCAAATGCCTAAATGTTTCTGGCGAGTACGAGCGTAGGACGTGTAGAATGTGTTTTAACGAGAACGTAATCCAAACGTCCGTCTGCCTGAGTTGTGTGCTCCGTACCTGCCTGTCTGTTCCCATCTTATCACTCACATCCACAATCCTGCCTGTCTCTGTTGA